>WBMZ01008488.1:0-51985 GCA_013400975.1 Atrichornis clamosus | reverse complement strand
CCCACAACCCAGGACAGAAGGGACCTTCAAATGTCATCTAGTCCCACTGCTCTGCCATGGCCAGGACACTTCACCTGGATGTGGTGATTATGACTAGACTTTCTGTCACTGGAGAACAAAGACCATCTCCAAAAGTGGAAGCATAAAGACTCCATTGTATGGGGCTTGTTCACCCACCATTCTGGCAGCCACTTGATACACCTTTCTCTTATGTAGGAGTGAGTGTCACAATACACTAGTGCCATTTCTCAGCTGCAGTTTGCACCAGGAACTGAAATTCTGTTGAAATGTTGGGTAAGCTGATTTGGTGACCTGTCACTCATTTGCCTTTCACTGAAAACTTGTCTTTTTTCCAGCATCTATAACTCCATGACAGTTGTGCCACTGGGATGATAGCAATTTTTTTAAGGTATGAGTTTGTTTTTTAGAAAAATTAACATTGTTTCAGTATTTGAAAATAGAAATAGAAAAATAAACAAAGGGTGAGAAAGAAGCTAAGTTTTCTAAGTAAACCAGGATCTCACATATTACAGTGACTTGTTTATCCTAAAGAAACATGATCTAAAAAGAATTCAAGCTGGGGAAGGAAAGAGGCAAAATGCCACACACAGAGGAAGAGTCACTGAACAGAGTATTTAGTTAAATAACAGAAACTATTATTTTGAACTAAGCAAGACTCACCTGTCCAAAAATGAGAGAAAAGTATAGTAACTTGACATCTGCTGCTGGTTCAGCCCTGACACAGGTTCATTAACACCTCCAGAAACACCCATACTCCAATGTTAAAGGGTCTTTTTCTCATGAGAAAAGAGTACACTTTGTACCAGCAAAATTAAGCCCTATTTCACATTGTAAGCAGGTAGCCTGTAGCAAATAAAAGAGACACTGAAATACTGGAGATCACTAAAAGAATTATGACCTGTAAGTGACCAAAACAAAGATTTCTCTCATTTAATGTATCCTTTATTTTCAAAGGGGGCAGTATCCTAGCTTTTGAGTAATTAATTATCAACATATTACATTAGCTAGTCAAAACTCCAGAGAATTTACAACCTCCAGCCTTTTAAAACATGAAAAGGATTAAATCCTGTCAAACCACATAAACCAAAAAAAAAAAATTAATTCAGAGACAGATACGTACAAATAATTTACAAAGCATTCTGTAAATTTTACAGATGGCACAGTTGATACAGGGAAAGGGATGAGACTATTTGTTAGCCTGCATAATCCAATTAACCTTAAAGAGACACATAAAGGGTTCCCCGGTATGTTTCAGCAGTGAGCTCCTGAGTTGGTTGATATCCAAATAATGGCTGGCTGAAAATAATGACCATGCTGAAACACTCACATGAAGTTCTAGTCCAGAGAATAGCAACTGCAGGTTTTGTGCCCAAGCAGTGAGGGCTCCAGGCTACAGGGAATTTGTTTGTGTATGTGGAGGAAGCAGCTGCCCACTGTCCTCGTCACCTCATCTCTGCTTCTTTCACTTAAGCACAACTGGTGATTTTTTTTTCCTTTTCCAGTATCTCTGGAGAGGTAAAAGGACGTGCCATGTTCTGCCATCAAATCGTGTTTCCTTTGGTTGGTTGTTTTAGAAAAACTATAATGTCATCTCATAAAGGGATGGGAAAGAGTATTTTTGAATGCAGTGTTAAAATTTCACATTAGCTTTGAGATAGAAATGGATAAACAATATAGTAGGTAAACAGATACAGCATTAGGACTATTCTTTTATACCCCAACTAGTGAGGAGAAAAAAACCACAAAAATTTAATGTGTTAGAAAAAGTTGTGAGAATGAGAAAAGTCTAGAGAGACTCTGAAGAATTTGAAGTTATCATAAGAAATATATTTTTCTGGAAAAGTATGGACTAGTTATACATATATACATGGGGAGAAATAAGGTCCTTTGGTAAAGTTGCCAGAAAGTTGCCAACAACCTGACAGGTATAATACAGCAGAGAATGCCATAGAGTGCAAGATTTCATGCACAGAAGCACTTCAGACTGGACTGAGAAATTGTAATCAATGTGATCTGGAATTTAGTAATTCTAACATGTAAACAAGAACCAAGATCCTAAACACATGGCTTACAAAATAAGAGACAAATAGCATTTCTCAACATTTTTAGAGTTGAAAGGAAACTTTGGTATGACAATAAAGAATAATGTTATAAGAGTATTATAGTGAGACACAAAGGTGAAATTCGGACACAGAAAATCTTGACTGAGATAATAAAGAAAGAGTTTTAGTCACTATCAACTTTTTTTGCCAGGTAAATCATATCCTCAATATAACGGTTAGATCTCTTCTTCACCTCTATTTTGCTGTATTTCTAGCATGTGTCCAAACATGTGTAATTTTATTAATAGAAGAATATGTATAAACATATACATAAATGCAAACTGACCTCCGTATTTAGCTTTAGGAAAACACCTGCTTTCACCTGATAAATAGCCTCAAACACCATGCCTGCTGGCTAATTTCAATCTTTGGATGAAAGTATTTGGTAGTCCAATGCAACACAGATCACAAAGGCCAAGAGTCACACTACAGGAAACTTTCTTTATTAGGGAAAGCAATTGCAAATAACTAAGAAAGTCCTGTGTAATGTAACAACAAATTTTATCTACTTTCTCCAGCAGCAAGGGATCTCTCTTGCTTATCCTGCACAAAAACCAATTGAATGAGTTTGCTCCAGATCTTAAGTCTTAACAAAGACTTGTCCAATACAAAAAAAATAGTCAAATATCATCATTATTTGCTAATATATCCATAGATGTCACACTCATTTTACATATTTTGGCTGTGTAAATTGTTTTTGAGTCATTTTGCCATGTGATTCTAATTAGAAAATTGCAAGTTTACAAAAAAATCAGGGTGTCAAGTCAGCCAGCCTGTCACACCAATTATAAGTGTAGAGTAAGAAGATAAATTAATTAAACATCCGTTATAAAAGCAGAACAAATTACAAGATCAGGCACCAGAATACAACAGAAAACACAGGTGGAAAGTAAGAGAGAAATGATACTTGTTAGCAGAAACTGGAGAAATAAGTGACAAAAAGACAGCACAAACTGAGGGAATAACATGGATAACATACAACAAACTCAGACCTCTTTTTTTGGAAAGTACATAATATCTGAAAATAAAATTAAAATCTTAGTTTACTAAAATCAATTTGCAAACCAGCCTTGAGGAATTGTGCTCATATCATTAGAGAAGATTTACTTTTACAAGATATATCAGATTCTGGCAACATTAGTAATTAAGATAACACATGAAGTTACTTACATAGCACTATCTCTGAGAAGTGACAGCGCATGCTTTATGCAGGTAACAGACAATAAAAATAAAACAAGCTTTTCCTAGCAGATGCAAAATTTGATGTGAACCTTGTATCTGGTTTGAGGCAGTTATCCAAGTAGGAACAAGTTAAAACTCCCATTACCTCCATTCCAGAACCAGGAGTAATATCAGATTAAATTGCATAAGGCTGCAACTAATTGTAATTGGATTGGTCTGTTGGAAAGCTTGCTGGGAATATTTTGACAGAAGGCTCTTTTTGTAATATAAATAAATAAATTAAAACACAAAAATACCAACTGATCAATTTGAATGAAATGTTATGGGGAAAGATAATCTATTAGAATTAATCTCTTTAGAAAAGTTTTCGTGTTACGATAAAAAAAATCACATTTTTAAAAACCTAGATTTTTAAGATATGAATAGGGTTAAAAATTAAGAAAGACATTTGGAAACTGAAATACTGCTTTAAGTGATCCAAAATACATTTACTTCCATCCTTCAAGATTTTTGTTTATCCTTGGGAATGGAGGAAAAAAGCTCCAAAAATGTGTCCCAGGACAATTTTTTACAGCATTTTTGGTTTAGATATAATCTGAAGTAGGTCAACAGGCTCATCACAATTTTAAATAAGTTACATCTAGATTTTTGATACCTCTTAAATGGTTTATAGAAGTTATTCAGTGTTTTCTTACCTCTTCTGTGAAGGAAGTTCTCTGCAGACTCTTCTCCCTCTCTAGTACTAGTATTCAAGATTTTGTTAAAAGGAACACTCCCAGAGCAACTGAGCACCACAACCATATAGATGTAATTTCTGAGCTTTTTCTGCCCTGGCAACTTCTGATCATCACAAACCACATAATATCTAGAAAAATAATTTCTCACCAGACTGAACAAATACTTTTCAAAAATAAAGGTCTTCAGAATATGAAAAACACTTTTAAAGTAAACAACTCAATTCTATATGCCTTTCCTTACACACCATATAACCATTAAGAGGTCTAACTACTCCTCAGCCAGTAGTTACCTAAAATAGCATTTTCCTCATCTGAGCTCCTAAATATCCCTACCTGCGTGTTTAAGACACTAAACAAAGTCCCTACACTCATTTTCATAGTCCCATTCTAATCAAAGGGACTGTTTGGTGGTTCCCAGGTGCATCCTAGAAGAGAAACAGCATATAACTGCTTTGAATTTAATGGAAGAGTTTTTTCACAAGTACAGCAAATATCTGTTCTAAAGCGAGAGACAAGAAAACATTATCTTTCCTTTTTTCTCTGTTACTAGTAGTTGTGACTTCTCCAGTTGTGAAATGCTGTTCTTGAATATCTATCATTTCCTTAAGAGTACTTTAAAGAGATATACAGGTCTCTCCTGCATTTATCTTTTCTTTATGGGGAACACATAGACACTTGAAGACTCTCTTAACAGGGTAATTACTGCTTGTTGTAATTTACTGGCTAATATAATGCTCTGAGAGACATTAGAAATAGAAAGAATGCACAGCAGCTGAGACTAGGCAGTATATGCCTAAAATATATGCCTAAAAAACATTGAGTGGTCAAACATAATAAATATATAAGTTCCAGACAAAATTTTTCAAACAACTATATAAAGATAAGATTTGTTTTTGTTTTATTCTCCATTTTGTGTGCTATTTCCCTGATCCTACACTGAGTTGCAGAAATATCCCAGCTGTGACAAGACGTGGGGGGTTTTTTAGTATAACTTTCAGGAGAAAGAGTCTAGGAAATTTTTAATGAGAGAGCTAAGAGTGGCTCTTGTTTCTGAATGTCCCTCAACAACCAGTGTCTGTGCTATAGTCATTTAACTCTCTACAAAAATGGAACTAAAGAGACTGGAGACTTTCAAATAAGGTGTGGGTTTGTGCATGTCAGAGAGCAGGTACTCTCTGTGAACTATCTAGTGGGTTATGAAAGCAATCTCTGAAGGGGAAGTATGAGGCAAAAACTTTCATTGTCAGAAAAATCAGCCTCTGCTTTAGATTGTTAGAAGAGGTGGAACCTACCACAGGGTACAAGTCAAGACTTCATCCTTTCAAAGATTTATGGGCACGTAGAGCTTTTAAAAGCAGTAGTGACTGTAATTCAGAAGTCTTTTTTCTAAGTCTTTCCTCCTGTTGTGCTGCCAGGCTGGGTCAATTAGGAAGCTCAAAACAGCTGCAGTGGGATTCCTGAAGAGATGGAAGGGGAAGTAGAAGCTCGGTAACCTGTAGCATCAGATCCAAGATTTGTGATGGCTATTGAGCCTTTTAACCTCAGAAAGGAGAAAAGGTGCCATGACTAAAACCTAAAATGTGTATGAAAGGCTTAGAAATTAATACTGATACTGATATCCAGCTAGAATGTAGGTTTTGCTACTGGTTGTACTCCTATAAAGTGGTGCAAAAGTGCCTGAGAGAGAAGAGACATATATTAGTCCTATATATTAGTCCTATATGTTAAGCCCACCTAGCCCTCCACTAGATGAGAATAGTTATAAATTTCTGTTGTGAGGCTTAAATATTGAGGGAATAAACCCAAGCATATCAGAACGGTTTTTTCTCTCATAAACTTGACACTGCCCACTGCATTAAGAATTACTTGACCCTTGTAAGATTGGTTTTCTTTGTACTCCCTGGGTTTTCCAGTCCTGCAGTTAAAGCTGGGATAAGAAAGAAGCCATGTTTATAGGAGTAATATCTATTGACATGAGAGGCTGGAAAGAATTGTACCCATAAGGTTCTGGCCTAAGGTTCATTAGCTCCAGAAAACTGCTTGGCGTAGCTCAGAACTGCATATGTTACCAAATGATGGTGCCAGAGTGCTGTGCCCAGATAAGGGGCGATGCACTAGCCAGAGATGTGCCATGTTGTAGGAAGAGCACAGTTATTTATGTGAGCTAACACAGAGCTGCAATCACTTTTGAAATCTGTGCAAAAGCTTTCTTTCCACTGAGCTCAATTTTGGAATCTAGTGTGTTCATTAAATATAAAAATTGTGCAGTCCTCATATCTAGGCACAGTGCTATAAGTTTTCATATGAAATTACCTCCAGCTCAGAGAAGGGCTGCAATTTCACCTCCTACAAATTAATCCTACCCAAACCCAGTATGACACATGAATCATGTAAAATATTTCTGCAGTATTTTTAAGGCCTAGGGGGACACCTGTTCAGAGGGTCTAAAAAATAATCTAATATTTACAGCAGGATTTATTGAATACAGGTTTTAGAGAGGTTGCATTTATCAAACACTGTTGAACGGATGTTGTCTGGAGGTTTCCAGAGAATTTCTAGTTGCCTATAGGTTTGTGGTCCAGATCTGGAGTTCTGTACAAATAGCAGGCAGAAAGATGGAGAACTGGCCTTTTGAAGACTTATTCTCCAAAAAATCCTTGGACAAAATGCTCAAAAGGTAGCTTCACAATAATATATTCAGAAAGTGCACACTTAACCAGGGCAAATAATGATAGCTATATTCCCTGGTGTTTCTTGGGGTGTAACAGAGGGTACCGCAGCAGAAATTTGATGTGCTGTTTTATACAACCTTTATACCATCCTCAAACACAGCACTGTTCAACAAGGGCATGTGGCTGGCTTTGTGTTTTAACAGATTATCAGTCAAATATGTAGTGCAGGCACAATTATAACAAGAGATTTCCAAAAGTCTTGGATACTCTTCAGATGTGCTATAATCCTTCAGACACAGTGGAGTCCTGTCTATAGGATAATCACAGCAGAAGTTTTGCATAAAGAATTTGGAATTGTAGATGTATTTTTGGAGGGGACAAAAAAAATTCTGCTGCAGCTTCAGTGCCACTGTACTTTAACTCCAGTTACTTCATTTTCTATGGCATGTTAAGGATGAAGAGAATTTTCTTCCAAGTCTCCAGCTGAGACACTTAGTATAGGACTATTGGGGACACCTAATGTTGTTGATTGATAAGTGATAACTAGTTTACATATAAGAATTTACATGGATGAGTAATCTAATGTTGAATAATGCATACGAGATTTTCCCTCCGCCACTTTGGGGAAACTGTGCTCCTCTTTGAAACAGTTTGAAAACAAGGCAATAAAAAGATTTTCTGTAGTGCAGTAATTCCTTGGCAACTTGTCCAGCTCTCAACCAGTCTTTGCAACAATCCACCTTTAAGAATCCGTTCCAGATTAGACAGAAGATTATCAAAGGAAACTTCCATTATAAATGACTCCTTTCATGTTTTTCTCTACTGATAAAGTAAACAGTGCTAATGCTTTAGGCCTGAACCCTGTCCCAAGGTTTTTCAAACTATTAGGGTAATCCTAGGCAGAGTTTTGAATTGTTTTGACTAGAACCTGCCCAGGCAAAACCAAGGCATAGTTTGGAGGTTAGTGTAGACCAATAACCTTTCGAATTATACACATTAGGAATGATGTCAGATTATGTAAGATTAGGACAAACACGTGTAACTGCAGAGGTGGACTTGTGACATAACAGTGGACCTCACTGTCAGAACACACTTCTTGATCCATTTGATATGACTTTAAATACTGCATAAATTAATGCATACATCAGTAATCTGCAAAATTCCTTGAGATGCCTGTCTTTCTTTCCTGTGCAGAAACAGGGCTTGTACTAAAACAAAATTGAAGGTCACTTAGACAAACTTAATTTTCATCAAAACTATAAGAAGGCTTGTAAAAAGGCACAGTCACAGGTCAGGAACCTTTGTCACAATCCCTGTACGTGACCAGATGTTCCAGCACTCCACAAATATTATCTGTTTGGTTTCCTCCCAATGCAGAGATGTGGAGATAAGTTTTTCTTTCATTGCAAAAGACAGACTTAGGGAGTTATAAAGGGAAGAAATAGTTAGGAAAAATAATGCTTCAGCCACACTATCTGAGGCAGTTAATTAATTTTTCCCAGGCTGCTTTCTCAAGGAGAAAGATCATAGACTCACGCCTTCACAAGAAAAGCTGAAATTCTCCTTTGCCACTTATATCCTTTTAGTGACTAAACCATAAGTTTCAAAAACTGATTTTGACCATGAAAATATGAACAATTGTAAGAATAATTAAGTTATCTTTAATCTGGTTCAGACATAACCAGCTGATGTCAAATTTCTTCTTTGAATAGCACAGAATATAATTAGAACAGGAATAACTATGTACTTACCACCTGTTAGAAAATCCTCACTTCATAGTGAGCTTTAAATTTTATATTTCCTATATGTCAAATAAGTCTCTCTTTGTATTTAAAGAAACATCCTACTTCACGTTTATAATAAACTGTTTCAGAGCAGATCACAACAAACATTTGCAGGATGTCACTTTAGTAATTTTATTTAATAAGATTAGCATACTTGATAATCAGCCCCTTGACTTGTTTGAGGGATGTCTATACCAGTACAAAAATATAATGTTCCCTGCCATGTTCCTTTATTAAATTGAGAGGAGAAAATCACAGGCATTGTCCTCAAAGAGTTTCACTACTTGAAATCTCTTAGGTTGCTTAAAGACATCTCCTAGGATGACAGCTTTTTATTTTTCTCCAAGCTTGAACATATTTTCATAGTGTGAGGCCAAGAATCTTGACAAAATTCACAAAAGTTGTGAGGCAGTCCTTCTACAAACTACTTGTTTTTATAAGTGACAAGAGGGACAATGTATTTTGTTGCCAGCAGTAAGATCCAAAGCAGAATAAAAGTGCATTATCTTTAATGACTTGAATTTTATCTATAATAATTTTACTCTTAGGAAGAGTTGTATCTTTTGCAAGTATATTTGGGCTAAGGTATAGCTTCATTTTGCAAATCTGGAATCTCTACTTCATTATAAATTACGTCTAGCATCATTTTAGCATGTAATATGGTGTAATAATCTAAGGGTACAGTTGCAGTGAAAATAGTGCTAAATTATTTTCCGTGTTGTGACTTTGTTTTACAGAGGAGTATTATACCTATGAATAATCCAAGATAGCATTAAATTAGTCATTTTTTTACTTTGATCACCATACTGTCCTCTGAAAAATAATCCTCAATAGTCAAATATCTATTGCTGAAAGGAAAAATTTTCATGAGATTAGGGTAAAACTGCACGCAAAAAAATTTGTGTAATCAATCAAAAATTCTTTAGTACTAAGTGTCAGATTGAATAATTGTGTGACTGATAATCCTCTTTGACATCCTGCTGAAATTATGCCAGGTAGTTCATGCTTTCTTCTCATTGACTTTGGTATCTTCTACAAGTGTTGGAAGTTACAGAATGTTTTAAAGAAATGGGAATGGCAGAAAGAGTCAATCAAATGTTTAGATATGGAGATTGAACTAATTACTCAAATCTGACCATTTATTGCATGAGAAAGATGAATTATGCAGTATTGCCTCACAAAGACACAAGTACACGTGAGTGTGTGCATTGGGGAACTGGACAAAATAATGAAGGTTTTGAGAGATCATGATTTAAAACCAGAATTTGCTTTATTTTTTTCACACAGAAAGTGTCTTGAACATCTTAATGATACATCAACTGGAAATTGCTGCATATTCCCTTAACTAATTACAATTTAACCAACTCTCAATTTTAAAGTAACAACTTAATAGCAATTTACCCGATTGCTATTTTTTTCTCTTTCCAAAACATAGTCATAAAAATCTTTCAAAAAGTCTTAAAAGGGTAGTTCAGGGATAGTACAGGGTAAAGTCTAGAGAATACTCAAACCAGATAAACTCAAAATATGTTCCTACTACATAAAATGAATGGTCAGAAAATCAAATTTCAGTCCTCTGAGTATCATCCATATTTGAGTAATTTTTCCAATTCAAATCACACTAAGACATCCTAAACAGGTGCTTATTCATATTGCATATTCACAGTGCTGAAAATCCATTTTGTTTTAGAATTATGTCTCTCTTTTGGCTTTGCTAATATTTTTAGCTGACTGGTTTGGCAACACAACCTCTGGTTTCCCAACGTATTCGTTTCAAAGCCACCAAACTCTGACGTACAGCACTGCAATTCACCAGGCATCGGTGGACAATCTCATTGTAAAGGAAAAAATGAGACAATTTTAGCCAGTAGAAGCAGGTTTTCTCCTAGGCCCCAAAGTGCCTGTTCCAGTCCCCAGAGCTCAAGGTACAGTAATTTTGTGTCGAATATGTTGTCTGCTACCGTCTGGAAATAGAATATGAACAGAAAAATAACTTCAGCACTCGTCCAGGATTTCTGGATAGCTCAGAGAAGTGGCGACTCTGCATGAATAGTCAAGGTGTGCCGGACCCGTGGCCAAGGCACAGACACACTCAGCTGCATGCAGACAGTGAGATGCAGGCTGGTAGGGAACATCGGAGGACTGGGCACGCCTTCCCTGTCAGAACTGCAGATGCACAGCAGCAATTGTGTGACTAAACATCTTGCTCATGTGTTACAAGGCATGGGCACCCACATTCTGAGCTGACATTTCCCAGCAAAGAAAAGGGAAAGGGGTAAAGAAACATGATTTGGCTCACTTTTGTATCAAGAAGACGTGATTCAGGGGGGCAAGCTTTATGGGGAAATGGCAAGATTTCTGGCATATTCCCAGTGCTAGCCCACTTCTGCATATGCTCTTTCACAAGCTAGTTAAAAGTGAGATTTTTCCACTAAAGTTTATTTTCTGGAACTTTTACAGAAGAAATGTTTTCTGTCCAGCTGGAAGCAAAAGCACCTCTCCGATTGCTCCCTGTGTGCTCCTGGGTCAGCTGGTGTTACAATTTGCCTGTTGTGGAATACTTCCTGGAAGATACTAAATGACAGAAGAGCAGGCAAGAGAACAAACACAGCCTTGGCAAATTCAAGTCCATTCTGATATACACATGATGATGTGCCCCGTTTTGCCTCACAGCCCCATCTCACTTCCTATCACCTTTGCAGGACTCAAATCTCAAGTGTAAGCTCTGCAGTGACTTCTTTCTTCTTCTACAGCTCTTCACCAGATGGATGCAGAAGAAGAAGTGGACAGGTCATGACACAGTATTCTCCACCCTCAGCCTACTGTCCTGGCAGGTATATAAGGGCAAATCCTCGACTTAAGTTATTGACATCTGTCCCACTGTCACACAAGGACTGAGAGTTTGTCAACAAGGGTTTCCAGACTTCTGAGAGTTCTTCAACTTTGGAAAAGTATTTACTCCAAAATTGTTTCACGTCTTGATACATACTACAATGATTTTACAATAGTTATTATGAAGAGTAGTATGATAGAAGTCTGAATAAATAACAGCAACTCCATTATGTTTTATCAATCATGTAATCTGAACAAAATAGGTATCAAATTAATTAAATTGAATCATCCTTCTATAAAGTCATATTCATTACTGCTATTTCTAATGTCAGACTTAGTTTAATATGATGCTTTATTTTTATTGTTCTCAAACAGCAATTTTTTTTCAAATTTATTCAGACTTTCCGAAGACAAATCCATGTACCATACATGTACATAAATCACTCTTGCACGTGAGTATTTTGTACATGTAGGAAAAATGCTGAGGAAAGCCTTTCTTGTTGTTCTTTCTTAGGCAACTCCTAATAAGAGAAACACATGTACTTAAGTGGAGGCAGGGCCCATTTCTAGCATTCCCAGATTAATTTAATCCAGCACTTTAGTACATAAATGTAAACAAATGATGAACCAAAGATATCTGTTTAAGTATGTGCTTAAATGCTCTGCTGAACTGGATATACAGCTTCCATCTTCTTAAACTTCCCAGAATTAAACCCTGTATTTTCCACTTGGAAAAAATATCAGATGATTTTCACAAGTAAGGACTTGCTTCTCAAGTCAATAGACCAAGTTCTGATTGCAGGTGTATCCCAGAGAGCCCACAGCCACTCCTAAGACATCTTACTTTGAGCAAGCAGAAATAAGTGTCCAGACTCGCACAGGAGAAGCCATGTGTACATACATAGAACCAGAACTCATGTTTTTTGTTTGATAAAATGATGAAAAACAATGTCAGAAACTGAGTGCATGAGACCAAGAAAATAAAATCAAGTCTTAATATTTCCTAATTATCAGTTAAACAGGAAATAATTTATTCGTGGAGGGAATATTTCATTTATAATAAAAATTAAAATTGAAAGAGAACTATAATATCGAGATACTTAAATATGCTGTGGGTTTTCTGTCTTTTCTAAAGATGTCCATTGATTTTCTGTAGTTATACTTGCGTCTCATAGATAGTTCTTAAATAAAAATTTTTTACTCCAGGTCTTCAGCCATCTTAAGGTTAAACATGAAGTGGTGTATGGAAGCAGGCTAAAGAAGGTAGGTGAAGAGCAGCATTGAAATGCTTGAATCTTTAAGGATCAACTAACCATAGAAATGTTGCTAAATCCAACATATTTAGCCTGAGGAATTGTATTCAATGGCTCTACAGCTACTAAATAAAAACATAAATACTAAATAAAACCATAAATACTTGCAGTGCATTCATAACACAAATGAAACCTTGTCTATCTAGTGTACGTCTTCTTAATTGCATCTTCCCCAACCATAAGTCTTCTCTTCTATTAAGGAAAATAAAATCACTTCAAGTCTGATTGAAATTAATATTTATATTTGAAATTTAAAATTAAAAATATTTTTAACTTTAATAGATCAATATTAAGGCTCCTTAAAACCACAGATGAGGTCAAGGGAGGTGCTCTTTCCTCTCTGTGTGACTCTGGTGGGGCATACCTGGAGTACTGGGTCAAGTTCTGGGCTCCCCAGCACAAGAGTGACATGGAAATTCTGAAGCAGTTCCAGAAAAGAGCTAGAAAGATGATTAAGGGACTGGAGTATCTAACAGAGGAAGAATATGGGCCCTGTTCAGGCTGGGGAATATTTAAAAATATCTGGCAAAGGGCAGTAAAAGAGGTGGAGTCAGACTTTTCTCACTGGTGACAACTGACAGAAAAAGAGACAGTGGGTACAAGCTGAAATACAGGGGGTTTTAACCAGAGTAGGTGTCAAGCACAGGAATTACCTGGAGCGTTTATGGAGTCTTCATCCTCAGATGTTCAAAACCTGACTGGATATGGCCCTCAGCAACCAGCTCTAGATGATACTGCTTTGCACAGGGGATGGGATTACACAATCCTCAGAGGCCTTTCCCAACCGCAGTTATTCTGTGAGTCTGTGAACAAAAGATTCATTTCTCTTGTTGAAGCCAGAACATCCATGAAGATGCAGATGTCTTGCCAGGATCAGGAATACACCATACATGTCCTCATTCTGATACAGCCTTCTGCAACTGAACTAACATGCAGGACTGGTGCCTGATCAGACATGAAAAAGCCAGCTCAATAACATTTTCTGATTTGAGATGAGGAAAAATCATTAAAAATGGCTAATAATTCCAGTTTATTTTATTACTTTCTGAGAAAAAAAAAAAGACACAACATTTTTATCACGTCCTTTGCTTCCTAATTTTTTCTGTGCTCTAGGAGGAGATCTAACAACTTCTTTTTCCCTTTTTCTTATACATGTTGTTATCCAGACAGCAGTGCTGAAATGGGTTTTGTTTCTAAAGCTCTGTGAGCTGTCCTTGGAGAGACACTCAGCCCAATTTGGAATCAAGGTCCAAATTGAAATAGGCTGCCCAGGGAAGTGGATGAGTCATCATCTCTGGAGGTATAAAAAAGATGTGGTGCTTAGGCACATGGTTTAGCAGTGGACTTGGCAGTGCTTGGTTAATGGTTGTGCTCAATGATCCTAAAATTCTTTTCCAACTGAAAAGATCCTACAATTCTATGGAAGTCAAGTGGTTTTACTGTATGACATACTCAGAAGAGCTTTGTGAATTCTCAAGGACTATGTCCTGGTTTGCCTAGAATAGTTTTCTTCCTAGGAGCTGGTACAATGCTGTGGTTTTGATTTAGTATGAGAGTAATGCTGATTATAAACTGATGTTTTACTTATTTCTAAGCAGTGCTTACTCTAAGTCAAGGACTTCTCATACTGCCTGCCAGTGAGGAGGCTGGGGGTGCACAAGAAGATGTGAGGAGACACAGCCAGGACAGCTAAGTTTGACTGACCAGAGGGATGTTCCATATAACACGAACAATAAAACTGTGAGGGGTTGGCCAGCCACAGTGGTCTGCTGCCTGGGGCTGGCTGTGCATCAGTTAGAGGGTGGTGAGCATTTTTCTGTGCTTTTGTATATTCTTTATCATTGTTATTATTTTCCCTTCCTTTTCTGTCCTATTAAATCATATTTACCTTAACCGATGAGTTTTAACTTTTTTTCTGATTCTCTCTCCACTCCCACTGGGAGAGAGTGAGCAAACAGCTGTGTGGTGTTTAGCTGCCTGCCAGGTTAAACACAACTGACCATTACAAATGTCCAGGATTAGGTGAGTGACATATGTCTCTCAGGTCTGTAGAGGCTTAAACGAAAGCATGGAACATGTCAGACATCCAAGAACAGATCTGTATGTATCAGCAGGCCTCATACCTGACAAAGTTAAGTGTTTTCATACAAACTCATAAAGATATGTAGAAATGCCACTTCGGCAACCACTAACCTTGTCTTAGAGTAGACTATTTGCAAACTTCTTTCAAAGGTGTCTAGCTGAGACTCCTACCTCACAAGAAAGACAAAGAGTCTTTTGTCTTTTCGCCTTGAAGATGCAACCTTGTAGTGCATTACTCCTGTGGTAGCTCAGAGCTTAGCCTACATAGCCAAATAATTAAGGGAACTATGAGCAAATCACTTAAATGTATCACAGATTCAATCAGGGTTTGGATGTGGTGTAAAACATATGCTCACATTTTACTTAGGCACCCAAATTTAGCCGTTTTCTTCTTATGAATCCAGCTTTCACTAAGGAAAATATAGAAGTAAGGACTATTCCTTCTACTTTATTATAGTAATATGTGATGGTGTTGCATCCACAGTACTCTTTCCAGATGTACTCATGAGCATGTTTATAAATGTTACTTTATGAGTAACTTTTCAAATATTTAAGCAGACGGAGCATCTGCTTCTATGAAGCCTATAAAGAGGGTGGGGTGTTAATAAAGGCTTCATTATTGGCACAGCAAATATGAGAAAAATTTCTGTCACTTGTAAAAGCAGTAAACATTGTGAGAGGTACAGTTTGCATACGGATAGCAAAGCCTTTCCAAAGGTCTCTTCCTCTCTCATCATTAGACTGTGTTAGCAGCCTAACAAAACAGGAGCTCTTTATTAAAGAGACAGGAGCAAGGCAGGGTAAAACGCTGGAAGTAAAGCCACATGGCAGTAATCATGGTGAATAACTCTAGCTGTAAAATTTCACTAAATGAAATTAACTTTATAGTCACAATAAAACTGGAAATAGGAAAGGTTATGTTCTTTCTGGAGAGAAAACCTAGCTGTTTCAAGTTTAGAGGGAATCACATAGTCATTTGAAAGTGTCTGCAATTGTACTATTAAGCCCTGAAGTTCAGCTACAATGAACCATGAAAAGAGCAGAAATCTGCATATAGATGTAATGTAAGGTATAATCATATTAAAATCACCAGTTGTATTAATCTACAGTGGGTGTGCATGTGCTCAGCTGCAAGTCCCAGGAGAGGAAGCTTCAAGAACATCAGTCTTTATTGCTATGGAAGGTGACATGTATTAGTTTACTATTCCTCTTACATTGTTAACTTGCTTTTCACTTTGCCACTGTTACCCTCTCCCACACCAAGTGCAATTACTGTAGTGAGAATAGTGCCAAGACTTCTCTTGCCTCCTTGCAGCCTCAACAACTGCAACCTCCTTTGTGAACTGCTGTTTCATTGCAGTGTTTCCTCTCCTCACAGAGAGTTGTGTTCAGCATATTTTTTTAGAATTTGTAATAAAAAGTTATCAACCTCAAAGGCTTGGACATCTAAATTGTCACAGCAATGGTTTCTGGATCCCACCCCCAGCCCTGTTGTGCTGTTTGGAAATGTAGCATGAGACATTTTCTTCTAAATAGGTAAGATACTGTGATCATTTTGGTGTTCATTTGAATATTCACCAAAATGTATTTGATATTAGTATTGCATAACAATAACAATTCGTTTTGAGTGAATTCTTTCCTTAAAATAAAATTTTCTGTTTACATCTGAAACAAGAGGAAGGGAGGTTTGGGTCATGATAGGCAGAAGGACTGGGAGCATTTTCCAGCCAGGGTTCTTATTTATAAGCACTCTGATTTCTACATATAAAACAAGGAATAAATTGATCAAGATCATAACACCATTTAAGTCACCTGCAATCCTGTTGGCATTCCCTACAGGGCAGTTCCTCAAACCAAAGGACTGAGTGTCTTCAGGAACTTCCCATTATTTTTTGGGGGGGAGGGGCAGGAAAGGGGAGAGAGAGAGAGAGATGTATGCATATATATATTTATTTTATATGCGTGCATGTGAAGCCTGCCAACAATCAAACAATATTTTGCAAGTTGATAATGGCATGTTTGGGAGTGACTATCCTGTTATTGAATTTAACCTTGTTCTCCTGCAACTTTAACCCCTTGTATTTCTGAACACTGTTTTACACGCATGGATTTACACACACTTTAGGTTTATTCTTCAGGATTCCAGATTCTAACAGCCTACCTCTGGAATCAATAGCATGTCTGTAGATCAGCAATGTTTTCAGAAACAACCTGTAGTTTGATATGCTTCACTGTTTAACCTGGATGCATGATATCGACTGCAAATACCAGCTACTCCTGCAATAAGGAAGGTAATAGAATCATAGAATGGTTTGGTTTAGAAGAAATCTAAAAGATTATCTAGCTCCGTCTCCCCTGCCTTGGGCAGGGACACCTTCCAATCTTCTGGGTTGCTCAGTGCCCCATGCAGCCTGGCCTTGAACACTGCCAGGGATGGGGCATCCAAAACTGCTCTGGGCTACCTGATCTGTTCCAGTGTCTCAATATCCTTGCAGTAAAGAATTTCTTCCTAATATCTGATTTAAACCTTTCTCTTTCAATTTAAAGCCATTCCCCCTTGTCCTATCACTACAACTCCTGATGAAGAGTCCCTCTCCATCTTCCCTTCTCCTTTCCCTTCAGATACTGGAAGGTTGCTATGAGGTCTCCACACAAATTTCTCTTCTCCAGACTGAACAGCCCCAACTTCCTCAGTATGTCTCCATAGGGGAGGTGCTCCAGTCCTTTCATCAACTTCTTGCCCCAGTCTGAACTTGCTGCAACAGTTCCATGTCCTTCTTATTCTGGGGACACCTGCACTGTGCACAGTGCTCCAGGTGGGGTTTCACAAGAACAGAGCAAAGATGGAGAATCCCATCCCTTGACCTGCTGGCCACACTGCTTTTGATGCAGCCCAGGGTTGGCTTTCTGGTCTGTGAACACTGACTCATGTTGATGGCTCTTGTTGAGGTTTTCATCAGCCATCACCCCCAAGTTCTTCACAGGGCTGCTCTCAATAAAATCTTCACTCAACCTCTATACATTCTTTTTGAAATGGCAGTCCTCAGGACTTAGCTAGAGGAAAAACATGCTGATGTCCAATAAAACAGCAGAAAAAGAAAAGTTCATGGTAGAAGAGATATAATTCAAACTTCATCTACATGTTTGTTCCAGAGAATGGTATTTTATTAACTCTGTTGTTTCAGATATTATTTTAAATATTTAAAATGTTATACTTTTACCAACCTAAATATATTTTAATAATGTTCTCAATGGCATTCTTTTCTTAAACCAGTCTTCCAACTTAAAAGTTCATAGAAGAACACATCAGAGTTTGTCAGAATCAGTGATGCCTCTGAAAAAGTAACTGTCTTCAAAAGCAGAAGGATCATCAGAAGCTGCAAATATTACAGAAATTAATTAACATCTTGTTATAAAGAAGCACTTCACTGCACTTTAAATTTTTTTTTATGTGGATCATAATACAGAATATGAAGATCTGTAAAATCTATGACAACCCCTGGGAGATCCAAACCACACAATATAAAGCAATGGTGAAGAAGATGGGAGGGAATAATATACCTTATATAGCAATTCTATCATCCAGACTTCTTAGAAGCCAAAAAAGGTGGCATACTGCCTCAACTGCCTGAAGTTCCAACTCCTCAATACCATCCCATGCAGATTCATTTGGACATTCATGGCAGTTTACCAAAGGAAACTTTGGGGAACCCTCTTAACACACTGGCCTCCAAGAGTTCCCTTCAGAATCTTTGGGTGTTCTTATTTCCAGTCATCACAGCATTGAGGGTAATAAGGAAACATCACAATTTTGAGAATTCAGTGGCAACATAATTTTGTCAGACAATATTGCATCTCTTCCATGCATAAAAGATAGAGTAATATGGTAGAAGATGTTCAAAACAGGTGGAAAAGAAGGCATAACGTACCAAAGTGAAGCACAAAGTCACAGCAGAAGCACTTGGAAAACAATACAGAAAATTTAAAGCAAAAGTTACTATCACAAATCCACTCATCTGGCTTTGATATCTGGTTGCTGAGCAACATGTTCATTTGTAGCAATCACTGAGTTTGATAAAATATGGTTTGTCTCTTTGCTGGAGGTGATATATAGATTTCTCAGTCTGTAATCAAGAGATGGCCAAACTTTGAAAAATACACAATAAACCAGAAGGCTTCACCTGAAATCCAATTTGTTTTATAGTCTCCAGCAATAATTTCTATAACCAAGTGCTAAATGTTGGGTCAATATTACTTCCTTACTTTATGCTTTGCAACTAAATTATGCTGCTATATAGGGAAATGATAATTATAGCACTTGAGAAGCCCTTTGTACTTCCAAAGCTCTATTCAAAAGTTAATTACTAAAAAGTGATATAACTTGACCCCTCTGGCTGTATACCCTGGCCGGGCTACACTCAAGGGACAATTCTGTGAGGTTAGCAGCTTTCACAGCCTATTCTGAACTGTGCCACAGTTTTCCTGAATGAGTCTTGAGAGATACCTTAGGTGCAAATTTTGCTGATCCTGGTCACAGTCAGTATAAACAAATAAGTTACAATTCCTTCATTAGGATTTCATTAGTCCAGCTAACTAACACTGTACTTTGTGAATGGTCTTAATGAGGGATCCTCATGGTAAACAGAGTAAAAGAGCAATAATAAATAAAGACAAATGAAAGAACACAAAATATTGTCATTAGACATTATTTTTTTTACTTCAAATTAGTATCAGAGTAAAAATTTAGTTTTAGAGACTTTTCAACCTGAAAGTATTTCTTTAAAACCTTGAAGTACTCACAGACCTAGTTCCATGGTCATTAACTGTGGAAAACCATCTGCACAGAACTTATTTTCTTATAGCACAAAACCAGAAGATGAATAATAATTAGGGTACCAATAGAAAAGCTTCAATATTGGCTGTATGGTCTGGCCTTTAGTTAATATTTGCAAGCTACATACAGTAGAGTAAGAGTTTTATCACTTATCTGTGTTTGTAAGTCAAGCCAATGAGTAACTTTCCTTTGTCTTCACTACGGGACAGGAAACACAGTGTCTAAAGGTACTCACAAAACCACTTTGATGTTTATCAGCAAAACTATTTTGTCTTTCCATATGTTAAGTGTCTTACAGTATTTCAAATATTGTCTGAGGATAGCCTACAAAATTGTGAAACCCTTTATACTCATGTTAAAGATTAGGAAAAGATTCTTTTTAAGAGAAAGAAGGTACTGTCAGTTACTCCTATGAAAATAGCAAAGCTCTTTTGTAAGTGTAATATAAAGGTAAAATTTCTAACGGCACTGGTCAGTCTATCATGACTGATTAAATTTTTAATAAATTAATATGTAGGGTTCTTTTAATTTTGAGAAATTTAAGATACACTTGATCAGACTAATGTTTTTATCTAAGATGCTCTCCAGTACATGACCCTTTGTTAAATTTTCAGTTGTCCTTTTGGAAACTGTGAAAAATGTGGGAATTTTCAGTGTGTCTGTTACATGCCTATGCATCTGATATTTGTTATGACAGAATAATAGGTTAGCTCAGAATCGGATGATTTTGTATTTCTAGATAAAGTAAGAAGATAGCTTAAGGTAACATCCATTATCAAAATGTACAAGGAAATTTCAGACCTTGCACGTTGTACCTCTGAATATACCTTCATATGCATAGGAAAGGGTCTGAAGCAAAGATCAAAAAAAGGTGACTTCTAAAAAATGCAGATCCCCCAAATATAGGGAAGTGACTATCCCTGGAAAAAAGTATACAATGTCCACTTGCATCTTGAAACCTCTAATGATGGGAACTCTAGACTCTTTCAGTGAATGGTTGTTCTCACTGTAGATGAACTCTCTTACAACAAGACAAAACCTCTATCTCATGCAATTTGTACCCTGTGCTCCTTGTCTTCTCTATGTGGATTCTTGTGCAAAGAGCCTCCATCCTCCTTGTAGCTACCCTATAAAAACTGGAATACTGTGATGAGGTCCCCCTGAGCCTTCTCTTCCCCGGGGAGTAGAGACTTAGCTCCTTCAATCTTTCTCCATAGGGCAGGTTCTTTGATCATCTTGGCTCTCCTGTGCAGCCTTTCCATTCTGTCCACATCATTCTTGAATTGCAAGGACCAGAACGGGGCACAGTACTCCAGGTCCAACCTGTCAAGCACTGAGTAGAGAGGGATGATCACATTTCTGTCTCAGCTAGTAATGCCCCTGCAGGTGCAGCTGTGGATCTGATACACAGCACACTGCTGACTCATGTGCACCTTGTTGTTCACCAGGACCCCTAGGTCACTTTCAGCAAGGCTGCTGTTCTTTTCACTGCACCACGCAGTTTAGTGTCATCAGCAAACATGGTGACAGCGCTGTGAATTCCATCACCCACATCATTTATGAAGATGCTGAACATTGGTCACCATGACCTGTCAGCCAGTTTCCTACCAGTCTTGCAGACCATGCATCTAATCTGTATCTTGCCAGTTTTTCTAGGAGAAGTTTTATACTTTTAGTAAGAGTATTGTGGTTTTATAAAACTCAGCTTTCTGGCATACTGGATATTAGGCAGTATTTACTGACAAGGCTAATGATTGTGCCCATAACTAAAGGTAACTTCAAAAATTAATTTCTATTTGAAGCTGTCACTGACATTTGCCCCTACTGTTTTCAAACGAGGTGGTGTATTTGTTTTTTTCTCCCTGGAGAATTCTTTTAAATGTAAGAAAGGCACATACATATCTTACATTACCATATGCTTTAATGCTCACTAAAATGAGTTTGGAACAAAAACTGGCTAGAAAACACAATTTCTAGTGTGTCTGCAGAGTAATATCCCTGGTTGTAATGAACAAAGTCTAATCTTTCCAATCAGTTTACACTCTGCTGCTTGGTATGACACATATGGTAAACTGATGTAGCCTTAAATAAATACCAGTAGTAATAATAATAACGGGGAAAGTTCCATAGGAGAGGAGTACCATTATAGCATGGTTCTGCCTTACTGTTAATTTGAGATGCTGATTCACAGCATTAGGCACTAGTGGAAATAAACCATGTGACTAGCCAGTCAGAGAAGGCAGATTTGGACATAACAGCAACTGAATATTAAAGAGATGAAGTGCAAAACAAGGTCATATCCAGAGCCAAATTGAATACAAACTCATAGCACAATCTCTTAAACAGTAATGTTATTAGCTACTGCCTTAGAAAAAGACGTACTTTTATAAATCTCTTAGTTTCTGGGTAGGTGAATAATCATCAGTTTAGGATCTTCATTTCTTTCATGCTGTACTGCAGTGTAGATAAAATTAAACATGTACTATGCAGGGATAGGTACCACTGTGTGATGCCATTAGCACAATTTGGAATCATATAAGTGTTCTTACACAACTTGCTATATTCTTATTCTTAGATGTTCAATAAACTACATCTTAGACCACTTCAGAAATATAAGGTTATATTTGATGACACATTACTCAAAATACAACATTTTCCTATAAGAAATGAGTTTATAAAGATGCTTTGGTGGCACAGCTCTGTGTCGAACTTTTGAACTGTGGTTTCTAAATTTACATTTGAGAAAAACATTGTTGGAGCCTTGTTTTCATATCATTTGTGTGTTTTAAAGTATTACCTTGGAGAGGTTTTCTCTATGCAACAAGTTAGACAGAAGTATAATCAATAATGATCTAGAAAACTTAGAAGTAGTGAAAAGCAGTTAATTTAAACATCCAGTCTCTGACAAATTAGCCATAAACACTTTCTAAAAGAAAATCATTTGGAGAAATTCATATCTAGAGAATTTCTTGCTCTGGTTTTCTGTGAGTAGTTTTATGCAATAGCATCCATGTGTTATATTTGATTTCTAAATTCCATTGCTTGTCCTACATATAAAGTGTTCAGTGAGGTTTCTAAATTATATAAAAAGCACAATGGCATTCAAGTTCATGGGAAATTTAGGACAAGGAAGTTGTTCTCTAGATTTATAGTAGATTCTTAATTCCACCCCCTCAACCCAATCTTCAAACAATAGCTGTAAAGTGCAGCTTAACTTGAGCAGTTAAATCATAGAGGAAAATAACCACAAGACACCAAATGAAAAACATATGGGAGCCTAAGTATATTAAGTGCACCTAACACTTACTTCAAAATAAACAATTTTTTTTTCCTGTTGACCTAGTAATTTTAATACAAGATCCCTTGGATTCAGATTAGGTTATGCAACCAGAAATAATTATACGCTGATGAGTTCTAAAGAGCACTGATACTTTTGAATAACAAATACATGTAGACTACTATTAAACTACATATTAAGTTTTAAAAAAAAATCTTAATTTAAGAATGTTATTGAAATTGATTGACCTTGTTACAAATTCTAATGCATTTCAAAATTATGTGATAGCAAAGCATAGCTGCACATGGAAGCTGTCCTGAGGGAAACCTGGGAGCTTTTTCTAGGTTGAGGAAGCTGAAAAATTTAACCACAAGAAATGGCTATATATCTTCTATATTTTTGAACAAGCAGGGCTGTTACTTAGCAAAGTAGTCTAGCAGTGAAGTAGCTGGTGTAATTTAAACTATTGTTCTGGTTTTTTTGGGAATATACTACTGAATGAAAATGCAGCTGTTGAAACTGCTGCAGTACAACTATTTCAAGCTACCACTAGACCCTGAGAAACAGTCATACTGAAATTTCAACTTGTCAGTCAATATTAGTCATTTAGATAGGGGAAAAAGAAGGGTTTTTTCTGGAGTCAATTCTAGCACAGAAAAAGAGGTGTTGGATATTCTGTCAGTTGTAGAAATTTCTATTTTGGCTTTTGATTAAACCTTATTTATTCTGTTACAAGTCCACAGCAAAGAGTCAGTTAAGAGAAAGTGAAGAATATCTTTACATATAAATATGTAAAGAATTAAACAGTGATTAAGACATCTAGAGAGAGTAATTTGAAAGCTTTCATTTTTAAAATTGTCAACATTTTTCATAACCGTGTCTAATGAGTATTTCATCACGGTAAAATAAGAAACTGAGAGTTCTAGAAAATTATCTAATAGTCTGCTTTGCAATTTTGTCAGTCTTTTAATGAAAGATACTAAGGGTAAATCCTGAAATTCTCTTGAAAAGGAACTAAATTGACAATGGGTTTTCAAATGTTCCTTACATCCAGGCTGTAAAGTCAACTTTATCACTTCTTGTTTGTAAGAGGAAAGGAAAGGAAGGGAAGGGAAGGGAAAGAAGGAAAGGAAAGGAAAGGAAAGGAAAGGAAAGGAAAGGAAAGGAAAGGAAAGGAAAGGAAAGGAAAGGAAAGGAAAGGAAAGGAAAGGAAAGGAAAGGAAAGGAAAGGAAAGGAAAGGAAAGGAAAGGAAAGGAAAGGAAAGGATTAAAAATATTTTGTGTAAGATAAGCAAACTCTTACAGGGAGAAATCTTATCTGATGTTATAACCACTGAAAAGTAGCATCACATTTAGACACATAAAAGAAAATCATATATTCTGAAAAAATTAGATTCCCTGCCTATTGCCAAATATGTGATGATAGCTCAAACCCTTTATTAGACTAACAGATGGTGTAAGTGCAGTCACCTCTTATTTCACTAAGATAGTCTTATGATTCGCTGCAACTTCACCTCAGTGATAGAGAATATTTTTCCATACACAATAAATTGCAATGCCCTACTCAAAAGTGTTTGCGTTTTTCTATTCTGCTCTTGAGATCTAGATGTTATTCAATCAGGGTTAACAATGATATGAGTGTGGTAATTCTTGTCTTTGCTGCCAGAAATCCGACTGATAATAAATGCCACGTTTGGCACGTGTCTATGTACTTTGATCTCTCTTTGAGCTGAACAGCACAGCGGCCAAAACCAGAAAAAATTGTCAGGACACTTTTAAGTGAGAACTATTAGCATTACTCCATTGTATGAACTGCCAAGTATAAACCACTCCTAACAAGAGAGTGGAGACATTTATCTCTCCTGTTTCACACATTTATTTTAGAATAGAGGGGATCTCAATCTTAAGGAAATTTCCTTTGCTCTGAATATTGAGTAAGGAGAGCCCAGCTGTGACTAGATAGGTAATTTTTAGATGTGTAACATTAGATGGAATAAATCTTACCTAATAAATAATTTCCCACAGTGATATTTCATCTAAGCATTAAATACTGTGAATAGTATCTCAAACTCATTTATGTTGTTTCCATGCTTTATGCTCAATTAAATATATGCCATTGTATTTATTGAAAACCAACTAGAAGCCATCATGTTCTGCATCTGGGGACAATTTCTAAAACCCCCATCACTCCTCTCTTTCAGCCCAGGATCCATCTGTTTCTGGGTAGCTAGACTCTATCTAATATTCCTAAGCCACCACGTGAGATAAGGCTACCATGAATCTAGGTTTTCCATAACATTTTTTCTTTTCCAGATGGAAGTTTTACCATTCAGGATTTTGAGCACTTCTATCATTTGTCCAGGAAATCTTGGCATATAGCTGCTCAGTCACAGCTAACTATTTTCTTCTGAAAAATCATAGTCTGAAATACGGCAATCCTAATGAGGGGAAAGCCATCTGTCGTTGCTGTAGAGCTTAGATTTGAGCACAGATATTTATCTGGACAGCTGCAACTTTGCAATTGCTGCACTAATCAATAGGTTTTGGCTGCAATTTTTGCAGCAGCAGCAGTTACATTTACGTTTTCTTTCCCAGCTGCAGCTGCACCAAGAGAATGAAAAGAGAGGAACAGCAAGGAAACAGCACATCTGGAGGTGCTGTTTCAGAAGGGATATTTAGGATCACTTCACATTTTAGTGTGTGAGGCCAATCAATGACTACTGACTTCAAGATGACTATAGGAATAGCAAACTGCACCACTGTGCTAGGCTCCTCTGGCTTATGGGGCCAGCTCACTGTTGTGAGAATTCGTTGGCCATTTGCTGGAATGTGACCATTGCCACACTGGCACTTGCTGCCCAGTTTGGCAGAGGCAGATCAGCTATTGTTGGTACAGTGAAGAATGAATAAACTTACTAAAAATGTTCTGTTGCTGCAAACTGTAAAACTCTAAAATTCAAAAATCTGGTGCTGTTTTGGCACATGAGAATGGAGTATTAACAAAACTGCAGGGACCTACATTTCTATCATTTTTCAGTGCAAGGCTTGAACTGGAACCTGTCTTGCAGGAAAAAACCCATCCTAATGCACACTGGGAGAGTAAATGGAAAACATATTTCTATAGGAAAACTAATTTGTTTCCATTTTTGCAGAAAGGATAATTTGTCACCATAAACAATGCAGATATTGATGATGAAACTTCTACTTTTATTCAGAAAAGTTTGCTAACCTGGCTTCCCATTTATGAAGTCAGTTAGTGGATTATAGGATAGTTTAAGTACCTAAATATTTATAAAATGACAGTAAAATTTCCACTTCTCCTTTGAGCTTTTTATTTATACCTGCCATATCTGAGGACTAGTCAAGCTATAGAGTTTTTCTTTAACATATATATTGCTATTAGCTCATCTATTCCAACAAAAGGAGGGAGCTGAGAGATGTGGAGATCCTAGAGACTATTCTAATCCTTTCTTTCCCTCATCTTGTCATAAGACCAGCTGAAGGATCTCAGGGAGCAGCCTCTAAGTCCTTGAACCTTCATGGAAGAGGGTGAGTTGTTGTGATCTTCCACTTGATGTCCTTCAGTCTTTCTGTATCTATGACCATTTAGTCCTTCTCTCCCATCTCCCATTCCAGCTCCTCCTTTTTTTTCCCCATTCATCATCCGCCATAATAATTTGGATATTTCTCCTTTTTCTACTGCTCCCAGGGGGAAAATCAATAACACAGATATAAACATGAGCATAAAGGAATTGTTAAAAGAAGACAAGTACATGATATTGTCTATCCACAGCAAAACACGCTTGCAGTATTCAGCTTTCTTCAGTACAGAGAAATTTCTGTGCTGAATGTGTATATTTGGTAACTGTTTTACAGATCAATGTCCAGTGTCCTCATGAGCCAATGCGAACATTTGGCACCCCAGAAACTAATTTTGTCAAGGAATTACACAGGTTTCATTTTTTTTTATGTTTGTTTGTTCTGAATCTGGGTACTTCTCACATAATTTAATGGCCCCTATATCTATAATGTCAGAGAGGAGGACACACTACACTATTTCACTCATGGTTTTGTAGATTCCTATTGCATACCTTTTCTGTGTTGTGAAGGCGCAGGCATAAGCATATTTTCTCTCAAAGATTCTTACTGGTGTGACAGGAAAATTGTGATTAGAAGAGAAGGTTCTGCAGAGGTGGAGTGCATCACCACCACTACCACCAAAAAAATCTAGTTTACATAAGAGGCGTGCACCAGGTTAATTATAAAAGGAAGTTAATTAGTATGTCCACCCCCTCTCTTTTCACCTCTTTCTCTATTTTCTTTGTCTCACTGCCCCAGCTCTGGACTACCCACGTGGTAGCACGCACAGAGGCTCAAAGGACTGGTGGTATTCTTTGTCCTCTTTCTCTATTTTCAGCCTTTATTTCTCTCCTCCCTTGCTCTGACTGGGCAAAGCACTGCTATCATATTCTACTCTGTACTCCAAATTGATGTTTGTGGTGGGAGTGGGAAGTTTGTTGAAGTGTGTTGTGGCTTGTGAGCCAGTACCTTTGAAACGTTTGTTGCAGGAGTTGAGAGCTTATTGTATTGTAAAAATCAAGGGCTTGTTAGCCACCACTTTGGAAGCCTATTGTAACGTTTAAGTGCTTGTTATCCAACACTTTTTGAGTCTAAACAGTGGCCTGGTTGCCAGAGTTAAGGCAACTATATTACAAAAATTAAGAGTTCCCTGACATGTGGTCTGGTGTATTTGTTCAGCCCGACAAGAATTTACAGCAAGCATCACGCTTCATACTGGTGGATTGTGACATATGTCAGCATTCTCACTTGTGATTTCATGACCTTTGAACTGAAAAAAAAATAATCAGAAATTACTCATGATCTATCACCACAGGAAAAATGGATGGAGCACAGGGGAGACAGACAAAACGTACATATCTCATGTCAGTGCTATTTGGCCTCAGAGAATAGTTCCTGGTCTTGCTTCCCTGACTCATTTCTGTGATTCATTAACCAGGCTTTAGGTGGATATTGCGGGATCCTAGAGAAAGGAAGTTCAGTCTTGCCATTTTCAAAACCAGTTAAAAAGGAGCTACAAGTGTTTGAACAACGTTTTTAGTCAGTCACACTCTCCAGTCTGTAATGTGGGATTAGTCATCCTGGGGGCAGATGCTGTGAGGGAGGAAAGAGAAAGAAATAGAAGGCAAGAAGTTGTGTTGATTGAATGTACTTTCCACCTGAGCTACTAGTGCATCTGCTTGTGCACTTGTACAGGAAAGCCTCACTCTACAAGTACACCTCTTTTCTTCTGCCTGCTCTTCTTCCTCTAATGTCTGAGAAATTGTGAGGAATTCTCTCTTCTCCTGTGGTTGTCTTGTATTTCATTGAAATCCTTTCTCCCATGGAGCAGCCTCCCTCATTTCTAGAGGTTTTCTGAAGTGCTGTAAATGTTCCTGAGTTGCCTCTGTCTGAGAAGAGCTATGCCTGTTAAGTAAGAAAATAGGCAGTTGTTACCAGTAGCTCACTTTCTATGGATAAGAATGTTTAGACTATTTTTGCAAGGCTGAAATGATATTTTCATAGCATCTTTCTCTTGCTTGGGAATGCTGAGTAATACAGTCTCCTTCACATCTTCTATGTGCACTGGGAAATGGGGAACTTTCTTAGCACAGAGAGATTATAATAACTAGGAAAATGGGTGATCACTGTAAAGGATACATTGCATTGTTGATGTGCTTTTATCTGTTTAACATCCGAAACAACAGCATGAACCTGGAACACCTGGGGCAAACATTCCTGTTAGGAGTGTCTGTAACTTTACACGTTTGGATTTGAGGTGAAATAGTAGCTTTAGGCAGAGTGTTTTTACATCTATGCAAACCCCTTGTCAGCCATGTAAACATATGGGTGCAAAGTAATTTATAGCCCGATGAAGGTAATAAATAGCTTGGGCTAGATCCTCAGCTGCTACAAAAGCTAATGGAGCTAGTCTAATTGCACCTTGCAAGCTCTATGCTGCTGAATAGTATATTTTTTTTAAGTTTATAAGCCAGAATCCATGTAAGTGAAGCGTTATGGAGTTGTACAAAGAGGGGAGAGAATGTAATTTTGCAATAAATAACAGGAGAGAGATCTTGCAGAAAACTAACTCAGAAACCAACAGCAGGTTTCTTGCATAAATGTGTACACCACACTGTCTAGAGGTCTAAATACTGTGATATTCAGACATCATGTTTCCTGGTCAGAATTTGTCAGATCCAATATCCTGCCATCCCCCAAAATCCAACAAAATATGAATCCGCACATCTTTTTCTGTCTACTATAACACAAAGTTGAAGGTAATTTGCTTTTGTCTTTTTTATTTTTCCATGTCAAAATATTTAATCTTTCTGGATGTTATAGATCATATAATATATTTCAAAGTCTTTACAATGTGTTTTGTAGATAGTTAGCCAGTAAAAATACTTGACAATTACAAATCATTAGTTTCTCAAAGGCTCCTTTACCTTTAAATCACTCTAATGATGCTCTCATAAAATATGGCTTGTTTACTATTACTTTTATGTGCTGTAGCTTGCACACCATTTCAATTACCTTCTTTCTTTGCCATCTGGAAACAGGGAGAAGAACTCGTCTCCTTTGTACTGTTTGAAAAATAATAGCCAGTGATACTCTGTATCATAACTGAAGGAGAATTTTTACATCATAACTCGATTGCTAATTTCATAAGACAAATCTATTTAACAACATATACTATAGGGATTTATATATATTACTATTAAAATGTTGCCTAAAATTTCAGGAATTAGTTCTTCCAGCAGGGCAATGATGTAATATGTAATAAAGTTCTACTAAGCTAAATATTTTTATCATCCAGATATGATGTACAGAGTCACAGTAACCTGAGGAAACAAAAAGATGTTTGACAAAACAGCTCCATCATGCCCTTTTAATGTGGTAATAAAAATAAGGTAATTAGCAATAATGATCAAATCCCACTAGACTTGAAACCTTATTTAGTTCAGATTAGCAGATGAAATTTCAGATATTTATCTGAATTTAGTCAACCTATTCAAATGTAATGATAACAAACCCTTCCAGTCTGCAGTTCAGCTGCTCGGGCAGACTTAAACATGCACAGAAATCTCCCTGAGAACAGTGGGGATCCTCTGAAGATCAAAGGTCTGACCACTGCATTTTCTTGCAGGAAGTGTTTCCTCATGAATTATGCAGGTATCACTCTTAACCAGAAGTTTTTTGCTTCATTTTGCTCTTTGTCCTTCGAATCTCAGAACTGGAAGAGAAGAAAAAGACAGACATAAGAATGAATAGTGAGAGGCAACAGATGTAGCCAAAACTCGCATACATCCAAGAACAACCAAGATGTTTCAACTTGAATTGAAAATGAGAAGAATTCCTTGACTCATCACCAGAAGAAAAACAATAGGTTTCAAAAATCTATGTGAAAAGTTGTCACTGAAAGGGTATTCCATATTTGCCACTATAACATAAGGGGAGGGGAATCTACATGTAAAAGCACAACAAAATACTGACTGGAAAATTGCAAAAATACATTTGCCAACTCCCAATCATAATTTATTACCATAAAAGGAAGAAGTTCCATATTTATGCATGATATGAACTGTGACAAATATAAATACTCTTTGTGTAGAAATTCAAAATTAATCAAATTTTGATGCCTTCAGGGAAAAAGAGAATCTATAATGCAGTGCAAACAATGTCAAAGAAATAAGAACAGTCATGGATCAAAGTTATGATAAAAAAATTTGCCCCTGGGAAATTTAGATTTTTTTCATGATGATTTTACATCTTTATTCAATGTAAAGACACACTTTTCATTTGGTTATCTGTGGCAGGAATATAAATATCTTCCCATCTCTGGTCAATATCTGGTACAAAGACTAAAAATACAGCAAAGCAAGCATCTGCAAGAAGACTCATTTTAAAGATTAAGTCTAATATAGAATTATTTTTCTTGTCTTTCAACTATTTGGAAACATTAAATTTACAACAGTCAGTTCATATGGAAATTACTTCTCTCCCTTGAAGAGACTGTTAACTGTAGACACGTATTTTGTGGTCCATGACTGTATGAACTTGCCCTGTTTCAGCAAAGAGCCCAAAATCTGTACAACACTAATTCAATGACAAGGCTTAAGTATGGAGCTCAGAATGTCCTTCTTGCCTTTTCTCCGCATCTGCCTACAGAGATGCTGGCAATGCATGTAGTGCCTTGCTAATTGAGCATTAGATTAAGTGGACTGGTGTATTTGTTGACTGGATTTTCGCAAATAAGTGGAAGAAATAATTGCCATCATAAGTACAGCCACAAATCCGCTTTACATTTTAATTTAATGTGTTTGTATGGGATCTTAATCCTTAAAACAGTTACACCCTACTGTAGCTAGCTATAAATGTGAGGCATAAAGTTTCCTTCTAATAGCGTGTCATCAGCATTTGCATTTTCAGCCTGGAAAAAATCATTTTGGAAAGGTTGATGCATATTGAAATATTACAGCCAATATTTTGCAAGCTGATCAAATACCGTATTTTGTACGAAGAAAACAGCAATGACATTACTTTTTATAAAAGTTAGACAAAGCCAAAGAAATTGAAAATAATTACTGCAATGGAAGCTAGTAATATATTTAGTAAATGACGCTATCTACTTGTAAGCAGTTCTAGGAATCAATATAATCTAATGTTACTGTTTCATTTTTGCCTATCAAACCTATTAGAATATACACAAACAAATATTTGAACTTGAACATATTTCTTCAGTTATATGCCTTATATATCCTAGTGCTCTTTATTTTGGAGACAATCCATTGGGCCATGTGTCAGGACCTGCAGGGCACTGACAGGGCGACATACCCCCAGGGATCCTGTCAGGGCACTGGCAGGCCAAGGAGTGCAGGGCAGACTCAGCCTGGGACCCCAGCCCTGTGCTCAGCCAAGGCCCTGTGGAGCCCATTGGGGCTCCCCAGATGGACCCCAGTCCTGCTCTATGGAGCAATCCCTCTCCTACTACTTCCTGACATCACGCTGCACAGCTTCCCATAGAACTGCAGTTGGATGCAAAGGCTACATAGATCTTTTCGCACTACTAAAAGCTAAGCTCTGTCAAAGCACCACCTGGCAAAAATTTATGTGCTTCCATTGGATAAATCTCACCTTTAAACACTGAGCTACTATATTTATTTCCATGGAAGTTAATTCATCATACAATGGTCCCCAGCTGCTCTGACAACTGCTCTAAGAAGCACAGATGAAACTGAATAATGCTGGTTTGCAATATAGAATTTGTAGATATAGAACTTGAAAAAGAATGAGAAGTGCAAACTCACTTTACATAATAAATGAAAGGTATAACAGTAGAGTGTAAGAAGAATTATACATTGAAGAAATGTGTGAATTCCTGCCAAGAAAACACAGGTTGCTGAAACCAAGTAGACAAAACTTCAATATCCCCTGGCTTCCTGAGCACCTTCCCAATACAGATTTACCATCTTTATGATTGGAAAATCCAGTGTCTGGGAAGCCTTACAGTATCCAGAGCTCTGTCTCTTGAGGAACTCCCACAGTTACTGATAGAGTGGAATTGAAATTGGAATGTAAGAATCCAAAAGAAAAATGCCAGTCTAGATGCAAACAAACCAAATCTTACACAATTCTCCTGTATCACAGATAAATGCCATTACAAATTTTCAAACAATGACCCACAAGTATAAAGATTCTCATACTTGACCTTAGCAGAGATCCTGGTCAAGTCCCCAGAAAAAGTGAAACCCAAAAGATAGCAAAGATAATCCCCTAATGTTAACAGTGAATCTATCATGAATAGAGATGTTATCATTATTTTGTTTTTTCTTTGCATGTGACTGGCCTTCATTGACATGAAGTTGCAGCAGCCATTTTGGTATTGGCCCAGGTTTATAGTGCCCACAGAATTCTATACACATAATATCCGTATACACAAATACTGCTCTAAGTGGGACAATTCAGAATACAGTAGGCCTACTATCCTGCAACTTCATACTCATGTAAGTTCTCTATATTTACATAGAGTGAAATCAGTGGTCAGAAAAATGATTGAAGACACAGGCTTAACTTGCCAGTTCTCAACTCCTAAAGGTCTTATACAGAGAAATCTCTTTTGTTGGATAAATACTTAAAGCAGATTGAACCACTGCTCCACATGGAATCAAACCAGACACTTGTAAACTTAATTATGAGTGACAGCCCAAGCCAGAACTTCAGTGCTGGCTCACTTCACTCCTTCATCTGTGTACCCTCAGGAATTACAATTCTAATGCCTCTGTCGCTAAGGAAATTACAAGATTAAACTAGTTTTCGTAGGGAAATCAATTACTCCTCACATTTTAAAGTTTATTTTTACATCCCGGAGCCTTGTTCAGGACTTCATATTAAAATGACACAACTACATTCTTTAATATCACTTTAATTTTTCATTTTCTTAAGAAATCTGTTTCTACCTTTCTATTTTTGCCCCTCCAAAATATCCCCAAAATAAACCTTTTGGACAAAGAAACATGGCATTGAGTGGATATGTGACACCCTCTATCCAGAAGCCTCTGGAAAGGCTGAGAGATATAACAGACTGCCAAAGACTACGTTGAGACCATTAGGTAGTGGGGCATGAAAGAAACAGGATAAAAATTTAGCAGTAACCACTTGGTTGGTTAATACCAGAGGATCTGCAAACCATGCTGCTCCCACCCAAACAAAATCCTTGCCTACCATGGGAGAAGATTAGGTTCCCATACTGTACATAGGGAAGTGGCTGGGAAAGACAGTGTGGATTTCTCCTCCCATGGGAAAAGGCAAACCCATGCATGGGATTGTCTTTGCTCAAAGAGCTCAAAGAGCTGGGCCTACCAGGTGGGTTATGCAGAAAGATGAGGAGACCTGGTGTGCATCTCAAGGAGATTTAACTTTGGGGTAAAGGTAATCTGTTGTATATTGCAGGAAGTAGAGTAGCAGGAATGACATGAACCAAGGAAGGTGAATTCTGTGAGGAGCAAGAACAGTGTAACTGCTAAGCATGCTGAAGGCCTGCTTCCTGCAAACTGGCCAGACATCTCTTGCTGATGGACAGTAGAAAACAATTTAATTTTTTTTCCTTTTCCTTTTGCTTTAGCTTTAGCAAACTGCCTGATCTTAACCTATGATTTTTCCTTCTTATTTTCTCTCCCCTGTTCAACTGAGAAGTGTAAGTGATAGAGCAACTTGGTGGGCACCTGGCATCCAGCCAAGGTGAACCCACCCTACTCCTGGGTAATTGTGCTTCATGGTTTACTTGAATGTCTCTGATAGGGGTGACAGTATATTTACATTATCAATCTGATTGTATCCAGACAACAATTTCTGTTTCACAGATATAAAATCCACTCATATTATGACTATTCTTTCCGTCACACTGTCTCATATGTGTGTGCACATATGTTTATCTATGTGTATTTAGGTATGTATAGGTATATAATAACACTTCATTTCTTGTCGAGCCAAATTTTCTCATGCTGTTCCAATTTATCCTGTCTAATGAGACAACTTCTAGCAGCAGACATGTTGACAGTAAAAGTAATGACTTTACAAAAGCAGTAACCTGTTGCTGTACATTGCTATATTGAAAAATGGATGCTGTGGTTTGGAGCACATCTTTTTATTGAGCGGCTACACTCCATGATGGAAGATACATGCGAGAGAAGAACATTCCTAATCGCCAAATGTTCTGATAAAGAGCACCAATTAATCTTTGTCTATTAGAAATGAGGATAGAGATTAACTCCTATAAACTAGTGGGAAGACAAAGTTAAAATAAAACTTAACAATATTGAAGTGCTTTGCAATTCTTCTTTCATTCTTGGTGCAAATTACTTTGCATTCATGACAGCCTATGACTTAATATAATTTCTGAGGTTTGGTACATCAGCAATGCTGAGAAAAGCTGAAAATTGTTAATTATCCAGGCAAAGACTGTTACCTAAACCTGACTGCCTAGCTGCATTTAGATTCGCTCATCTTTACTTGTTGTTAGCTTTAGGGAATTTACAGGCTGGCTTTCCTACACAACCAGCTCTGTGGGAAAGCCAGCTCTCAGACAGGAAGCTCACCTGTTTGCCTTGACCACTAGTGCACAAAGGACTTGGGAACACCAAGAGCTTCTGGATCTGTAAGAGGTTCTAAGTGCAACCCTTTGGCTGACTGTGTAGGTTGTTAAGGTCTTGGTTCATTGATATTATGGTCTTAGTCTTTATGTGTTAGACTGACGCAAGTGCTTTTCTCTGGCCTCAATGCCACAAGCAAAACGCTTTCACTCACTTACTGTGAGCATACAGTGTTTTGCAAATCAAGGATGATGATTAAATGCTGTGTATTTCTGAGCTCCAAGTGAATTCAGCTAATGGGAAATTTAAAATATCTTGCTATGCTGAGCTTATTGTCATTCACTTTTACCACTGTCTTCAAAGAGGAGTCAAATAAAGAACATAGAACTAACTCTTTCGCAGTATGTAAGATAGGCTTTCGAGGGATTCTGTAGGTAACAATATTACTGAAGGATTAAATGGATAGATATCAGTTTAAGACATCCAGTTATCTTAGATGCACTACAATCCACAGATGAAATTCATTTCACTGGCATGAACTCAGTAATCAAGCTGTATGAAAAAGAAGCCTGAAGGTCTCCAGGTGCTTCATTTTATCCTTCCAACCCACTGCCTAAACTGCAGGATACAGGGCTCCCACAGAGCCATGATCTCTTACCTGCAGGCTAGAGAGGGGGCAGCAGTGCACTGGGACAAATGGACTTTCTTGAACCTCTCTCAGCATTCCTCATGCATCCTTCCACCCACACCTCTCCTGGGAATACACAGACACACATACAGAACTATAAAATGACCCTAGATGGTATATCATTCCCCTTCCTGCCGGTAGACATTTTCACCTAAGAAAATTATACTTTATTTTGGCATAATTTACGCCTTTTTTATAAGCTAACAAATTCTTTAGGGTGAATTAATAATGCAGAAATGATGAGAAGGTGAAAATTTTACATTTTCAGAAAAAAATGTATTTGCAATATAGATATACAAACAATGCTAGAAATCTTTTTATAAATCCTAGGTAGCATGAACAGGAATATTAGCATCTACAAATGCCCACTAACCTTTTGATTTATTAAAAATACTTTTCACAAATATTTAGTTGAAAATATGTAAGTCACGTTTTTAAAGCATCACTAGTCACTAAAAAACCAAACTGACCAACTATTCCTTCTACTGCCATTACAGAGTATCTTTTCTGATGCAATACTGCTGCTGCATTCAAGTTTTGCTTACAAATCAGAGCAAAATTCACAGGAGCCTAAAAAGAAAATCCCTGTCATGTGGTAAGCCGTAGTCAAGGGTATGTCATCCACTCTGTGTCTCAATTTAGTTCAAAAAGGCTTAACAACTGTCAATTTGAAGAAACAAGTTTGGAATAACAATGACCACCTCATCCTGTTTATTGATTTTAGCAGTTTTACTATGTTTTATCCAGCGTGCTAAACTTTAGAGCCTCCCTAGTAGCTTTCAGATATACTTACAGAAAAACTTTAAAACAGGAGAATGGATTTGGAATAGATTTTTCCTGGCTAAAAATTAACAACAACAAAAAACTCTCAACAGCAGCTGGTTGTCCTTATTAGTAGCACTGTCAACTTGAAGCTATAAAATAAAGATTACAAATACCTGGAGTCAACTTTAGAATGGAGGTTTCCCTCCAGTACAGAACTGAAGGAAAGAGCCAGCTGGGTGGTTGACCTGATTTTCTAACTTCATTCTCAGTACCTTTGAACTCTCAATATAGAAAAATTCATTACTTTCACTTAAATATCACAAAGAATGAGTTTCTCATGTTTCTGTTGACTGTGTACTTGCATTACTTGTTTTATTCAATTTTCCTTTCTGCCATCAGAGATCTCAATTTTTTTCCGGACTGCAGAGTACATGTTTAAACACCCATTGATGTCTTGTCATTTCCTGAACATCTTGTACAGTAGAAATTTTATTACTCCTTTACCACAATGACTGACCTGTTCTGGGCCATTGGATTTAACAGCAGAGGAGATGGTGGGAAGGGATGTCTGTTGGACTGTCAGCTTTGAGAACAAACTGAAAAAGTTACAGTGACAGAAGGAAACGTCCCTGAGAATGAGGAACCACACAGCAGGAAAAGCAAAACCAAGTGAAAAATAATAAAGATTTCAACAGATTCTCAAATCAGGACTGAAGGTGAAAAAAAAAATAATATGCATATCTGCCAGAAGGAGTCAGCCTTCTTTTATAGCATCCACGTGAAATCAACAGTACAATGTCAGCTGAACGCAGCAGTTATATGTTTGCCATTCAGGATTTATGTCATGTTATGTTCTATATGTCAGCTTGGGGTTGAGAGCAGCTGCTAAGACATAAACCACCTCCAAATACTTGCATAAAAAGTAGGAGACATTTTTCTTTTTTTTTCTTTTTGGGTGGGGAAGCAGGGAGTAGGGAGGAGGTGTGAGGGAGAGAATGTGAATGGAATTTTTAAAAATTAAAAGAGGAAAGTAGTCAATTTTAAAAATTTTGTATCATTCTCAGCCTTCAGAAGTCAAGTTTTTGCAATGTTTTATGTGTCATCTAGAATTTTTGAAACCAGAAAGCAGTAACCCTGTAACATCTGTTCCAAAATTACAAATAGTCAGAGAAGAGTATAAGCAATTGTTAATGGACAATCTTTTTTCTGGATAGTGTCTATGACTTAAGAGTGAATAATTGGTAAATACTCCAGAACAGCATCATGGATAGATCTTTTTCCTGCTATTGTTCTTAGCATTGCTACCTTAATGCTTGACTGTGCAATAGTTTTTATATGTTCACTCAGGCTCTGACTCTTTCCTTTTGTTGTTGCTGATTTTGTTGTCCTTGGTTCTGTTTTTGTTTCTGGGGTTTTTGCTGTTGCTGTTGGTTGCAGAGGACTTTGGAACTCATAAGTTCTTGTGCTGTATATATCTGTTCCATATAGCCCACAAACTTCTTAGCTTATATAAACTTGGTAAAAATGCTGGCACTTAGTTTACTGCTATTATTTGTCTCTGTGTTAAGTGAGTTAGAAAGTTCTTTGACAAAACATATGGTCTCAAAGTTAGTAGAAGCTGACCAAATTTCCATCTCTATTTAATGTGCCTTGGGTTTATTTCACCTGCTGCCTGAATGTCAGTCTGAGCCAGCCATTTGTCTCCCTAGGTGGTCAACAGACAGCGGTAAGCACCTTCCTCCTCTTTCTTTTTCTCTTGACTTTGAGGAAGATTTAATTTTTAAGTGGCTATGTTACATGAGGTGAAGTTCATGTTTTGCAGGTCCATTCATGAAGACCACTTTTTAGACAACTGCCTCTACAAGGTACTGAAAGAACCTGCAAACAGGCAAGGACAAAATGTACCAGTAGTGACAGCTTCCTGCTCTTGCTCTGTTCCTAAAGTGTTGGTATCTAACTTGTATTCTTGCTTGTATTTATTAACAAAATAAAACTTTGATTTTAAATGTTAAGGAAGAAGTGATGCATTAGGATGAAATGATAAAACTGTTAATGCACAGTTTTAGAAATTGCACTGTTTGTTGCGTGCTCCATAAAACCCAATAATTGTTTGTATTTATTTTGTTCTAACAATAGACATCAAAACAAAACTATAAATACATCTTCACACAATTTGTGACATAGCTGTTTTACTCAACTGCGAGAAAATTAAACAAGTGCTGGTACATATTTCATTACAAATAAAGACATTTGTGCCATAGCTAATTTTTTTTCCTCTAGACTCATCTAAACTTTCATCTAGACTCATTTTCTACTTTTTAAAAGACAACAAAGATAAAATACAGGTTAACTCTAAAAACTAATGTTGTCAGCTTTTATGCAAGAGTTAGAACTGAGATCTGCTTTGTCCAGCAATGGAGCACCCTTAGTCCTGTAGCAGGATGGAAGGTTGCAAACAGGTGTTTAATAGAGATTTGAATGGATTTCAGACAGTTTTGACTAATCTGTTCTAGCAATACTGTACATTTATTTATACACTCACTATTTTGATCTCTCAGGATGATGTTTCATCCATGTGTCCATTTTCCTTGTTACCCCTTTCTATACTCCTAAAACTCATATTTTCTTATTTAAGCATGGGCATGATTTTATCAACCAAATGTTTGAGAAGTTGGTCAGAGATGGAGGAATTACAACAAAAACAACTTTCCCATTTGCCTCTATTGTCTCATTCAACTCTTTTGCTGTCAGTGGGAAGCTGTGGCAATAAATAGTGCCCAAACTGCTGAATGTTCTCCTATGCACGGGTAGCTGATTTCATTATTTGAGAGCTGTGTTTTTTCATATGATCTGGGCATGAACAGTCCTTCAGACCAGAATCCCTCTGACAATAGGACTTCATTTAGTTGCAGTGATGTGCAGATGTTCACCACTTCAGCCCCGTTAGATGGTTATTACTGGATGTCTTCCAAACTGAGTTGTAATGCTTCTCTTCTTGAAGGATGTTATAGTAAGCAAGAAAATTGCAATGAATGTTCACAAAAATAAATGGTTCTTCTGGGCAGCAATGGCAGGGGGCAGAAGAACTCCTTATGTCAAGTACAGCAAGGATTGCATTCAACAGCTGGCTTCATAAAGTACATATAAAATATGTGGTAAAAACAGAGGAAGACCCGCAGGATTCCACAAGTTCCACCATGGGAGTCCAACACTGTTTAGCAGAAACAGGTTATTTAGACTTTTTTTCTACTGCAGGGAGAAAAACAATAGAAAAGTCAGACCAGACTTTGTTTCCTGCATTTGGTCTATTAAACATTAAGGGTTTGTTTTTCAGATGCAAGAGTAGTAGCAGAGAGCAAGAATTCTGTTTAGATCTGCTTTTCATCCTGTAAAATATTAGGTTTTTTCCAATAACTGAATTATATAATGTTCTGTATTTACTTTTTGATTAAAAGAATAAATTATAGGCCATTTGAGAGCCACTATTAATCTTTCTTATTACTTTGTTCCACAGGAAAAATAAAATAAAATAGCTAAGAATATTTCCAGCAACATAAATTACTCTTGAGAATTTTATGTCACAGATAAACTGTGAAATTAGTCATTTTTTGCCTTAATCCTTCCTCCAGTTTGCTAACAGTGATTAATACAGCACCCTAATTATCCATGTCCCAGTAGTTTCATATCAGTCACAGAAGATCCATGGTTTAAAGCAAAAATCTGACAGTGAAATAGTCACAATTCAGCTTTATTAATATAAAGTGAGAGATGTATTTCTTTGACATGTATGGAGGTAGGAAGAAAAAAAGTGTTATCTCGATCTTAAAGCTAGAAGAATGCATTCTAAAACATGAACAGCCACTTTAGGGGTCAATGTTTTCAAATGTGTGGTTTTCTTTTTCAGATACACTTCACTCACCAGGAGCATATAGCTGAAAGTCAAGGCAGACACATAATAAACATAAAATGTCAAAAAGGATATTTATACAAAATTTAAGAGTCTAATGCCAGGAAAAATGACCCACATTGTTTCGAGAGCACAAGACATGCTAAGGCTCCTTGTCTACGAGTGTTTTACTGATAGCCATGACCAGCTGAATCCCTTCCTTTGCTAAGCCAAATACCTCAGCTTTCATCTGTGTCTATCTGAAAAGCTTTAGGGTATCTGAGACCTTCATACAGGGATGACAGGTATAATACAGAATTTATGTACACTATTTTACAGTAGCAGCTGAAAGCCAGCCTAGAGCATTCCATAGTGCCTGATATCCCATCTGCTGCAGAGAAGCAATACGAAATTAATTTGCAGGATACTGCTACCATAATCATGTAGTGAGACTGCTCCTTTCATAGAAGGAGTTGTGGACCTCAGTCGTCTTCATCTAAAGGGACTTTGAATCTCTAGCTTCAAATCCCCTGAAAGCTACCTATCTATCTAACTACAGGATAGGTAAAATGGAAGCATGTGTCTTACGTCGTTTTGGATTTTGCCTGCTGATGAATGAGGAATATGAAAGTTGTGGATTTAGAAGGATGACTGCTGACAAAACATCAGTCTCTATCTTATTGAGTCAAAAACTTGCTTGGTAAGAAGTAAATCAATCTATAAATTATTTATTTATTTCAGGTGAAGTAATCATGAGATAATTAAAAGCAAAACAGGAATAATCATGACAATGTGATTTTTGTTTAAGCATAAACTAAAAAGGCACAAACTGTTTAAAATTTAGAATCCCAGCTTCAAATGGGCAAGTAGGTAAAAATAAATGCTAATAAAAATTAGACAATTTCTATGTCTTTAAAGACAACTTTTGTGTCTGTTATCAGTTATGATAATATTAAAATAAAAATGCACAAGAATCACTAAATCAAGGAGTTTTAGTGAGCTGCTAAGATGGGACAACATATTTACTGACAGAAGTTACTGTGCTTTATTTTACCATGAAATCTACTCGTTTATGTCTCATTTGTCAGTGTCTGGGGTAGAGTAGAGTAGAGTAGAAGTTGAGGGAGGGCAGGGAAACTGACAGAGCATGGAGAATTCAAAGAATGTTAGATTCTGCATGAATGGAAATTTAATATCTTCCATATGTACAGAGGTATTACTGTAGGAGAGAATTCTCATACAAAACCATGTTTGCCTTAGGAAAAAAACAAACAAGGGAGTAGAAATTTAGAGCTCTTAAGGATGTCAGCTGTGGAATCCCATGGAACTAGGAATCCAGAACTTTAGGCAACTACTGGTATTTCACATGGTTAAACTATTGGAGGACACGTAAATGCAAATGCATGGCTGTTTTTCCAGGGGTCAGATATGTGTATGTGTGTGACAGAGAAACAGGGAGACAGGTGAGTTGACATGTGCAGATGATTTTCAGGGAAAAGCCATTGCCAAAAAAAAAGGAAATTCTTTTCAGAGGAATTACTGTTGCAGTAGAATCATTGAGAGTAACTATGAGGAGGCACACTAAAGGAGTTTTTCCAAATGCATATTTTGTTTGTTGGGAGACACTGATAGTTGATACTGCTTTCAGATAGTATTTGAAATAAGTTCCAGGAGACAGAAGCAAGCATACCTCCTGCAAAGGGTAATAATTCAGAAGAGGAGTGTCCAAACATGACGGAAGACCAAGAACCATAAAGTCCATAGTCATTATGCAGAAAGAATCCCAACTGAGTTGCACACATAGGTCCATGAAGTATGTCTCTTATTTCATCAGCACCTTGGTATATTATGATCTTCATCTCACTCTCTGGTCTGATAATCAGGCCTGGTCATGAGAACAAAAGTGCTGTACTCAGTTACATGAGTAACATGACTGCAAAATTCAGACAACTGGATCCATTAGTGACAGATCCTTGTCACTAAAATTTATTTTCATATTTTCTATTACTGTTATTATCTGTAAGGAAAATTCTACTCCTGGATGTAAGTGCATTTTCATCGCACTATACCTTCATTTCCGATCATTAATGAGAGAAAGTCCTTTATACTTAAAAAATTAAGTCCTTTATGTGTATCTTGAAACTGTTATTTGTAGTATCCTAATGAAGTATTTGATTTCAATATAATAAACTCAAAGAACTGATCTCGGTGTGTAGAGTCCATAAGTCACATAGCAATATAAGCTGCCTGCAAACTCAGTGCCTTGTAATAGGCATACAAAACGATTTCTAAATATCAATTTTGCAGGTAAAGACAAATGGGTCTGAGTAAAGAACCGTACTGAAAAATGCTGAACACTTTCAAGGCCACCAGTGTTTTCAGTGAAATCAGAATAAGGCATAATACAAAAGAAAAGGCAGATACGTAAAAAACCTGCTATTTGGAACTCAAGTGTTGTAGCTCTGTTAGAAATGACAAACTCTGTAAAGAAGCAGAAGGGCTATGCAATGGTGACTTTGATGCAGAAGGTAGAAATAGTTAAAGTAGACTGATTTCAACAAGTCCATGGGGAGTTACTTAAAAAGTAAGCACAAATAGAATACACCCTGCTGTGGTTTTCCTGTGATTGCGTCTGTAATGCATTAAATTTCAATAGCTTCTCATAGAATGAGACATGAACATTTTCTCTCTTCTTATTCAAATTCTTTTGGAATTCCTATCTAATTTTTCCATCTACTGCTTTAAAATGTAGCATAAAGCATACAAAAGTTTATTGTGCTACACTATTTATAATTTTAATAATTTTCATACTGTAAAATCAAGATTTGTTTATAAAATGGGCTCTAGGGGATTTGTAAAGTTCTACTATAATGTTTAGGTTAATTGATTTAAAGCTGAAATTTGGTTTCATTTAAATAAGGAACAAAAATAATCACTAAAATAGTAAGTACTATTCAAGGATATTGTATTTGTTGTCTTTTGAGCTGTCTTTGCAATTATGCCTGAAAAACAGATTTAAAAACAACCAATGACTCAAACCCCTTCCTTGTATTCAGCGTCTTCATTATGTTGACAACATTTTTTTCCAGAAGAGAGAGATTTTAGCATTTCAGAATGATCTAAAAAGTATAGCAAGTTTTCTTCAATGGGAAAATGTTACTTTTAGGTATCCAAACCTCTTCAATACAACATGAATAAAATTCTTGACTCTTTTCTTTATGATAGGTATATAATGGCTCTTCACAGTCAACAAAATTAAAATCAATAAAAATATTGATTTTTTAAAATGCTCTTTGACCTTTTCCTCTCATTTCCAAATATCATTAAATTCTATATGTAATTTTTACTGATAGCAACATTGACACAGTGATTATTGTATATGAGTCTTTCACACAAACTCGCCAGTTTATACTTCCTCCAGAGAGGTATTTCACATATCTCTATCCTGGATTTCTATAAATGTATTCACTAAGGACTAGTGTTTAAAAGGATGCTGCCTTAAGTAATAACAGCCTTTATTAACACCATTGACGAAACATCTCAAGGAGGAAATCGTACCAAAACATCCCTTGAACTCCAACAGGCTATCAAAACATTTTGGGGTAGCTAGCATTTTTCCTTCTTGCTCTCCTTTAGGAAGGGAATAAATATAAATAGCCCATATGTAGCATCTGTCTCTTCATCTTCACTACCCAAAATACTTTTAAAGTTCAGAGCCTTTATAGAGGATTCCCAACTTTAATACTCTTCATAATTGTCAGATTTCTTGAAGATTTCCAGAGGTAAATGTGTTTGCCTACATTTACATCTGCACCAGACATACTCATTCCTCATGATATTTGAAAAATTTTCTTTTATTGTGAATGATCTGAGAGGCTCCTAAAAGTTTGCTATAAATTGTGTGCTTAAATTAGGTTCAATGGATTCCACCCACTTACTTCTGTCAGTTTATATTTATTAAAAGAATGAATGTTGAGTTATCTAGCTATTAAAATGCTAATTATATAGTACAATTTTCTAATCTATTGCAAGACAACACTGACGTGTTGTCTTTGTTTGATTTGCCCAAGTTTAGTCACTGGGAATGTGATATTATCATCCATAAACAAATATATTCCTACAATTTAAAAATCAGTAAGCCAATCTATTCCCACTAAAACCAATGCATATCTCAGGAAGACACAGATTTATAGAACTGAAATTTATTTAACTGAAAACAGTGTTCTATGTACATTTTTTCTAACTTCATTGAATACTACTTAACACCTATACTCTGCTGCTTCTAAACATTCTTGTTAGCTCCTTTCTAGCTTGTCTGTGTCTGTAAAGCATCACCCTTTACAAAATTGGGACTAGGATAGAACCCCCAAAACTATGTTCTCTGTTAACGTGAGAAACAACAGAAATGTTAGACCTGTTATTCTACTTACTTCTCTGCCTTCTGTGAAATATATAAACTGAGACCAAAAATCACTCTCCTCTTTGTTCAGTGGCCTGGCTCCTGTAACCACAACTTATCACTTAATGCTCCAAACAGAAAACTGTAATAAATAACTACATTTATCAAGCACACTGGAATTTTCTCAAATCAGACAAGGTCCCAGAGCTTACTATAACCCACAGCTTCTGGTCCAATACACAGGATATTTCTACCTTCTTTTCATATAAATGTATAGAAGTAACCAAATACTTACTTAAACAAACATAGAACCCAGACACTTTCCTACACCATGCAGTGCAAATACACTTATTTCAGGTGTGAGTGGTAAAGGCAATTAATTTTTTTGTAGCCTGTTATGAGGAATAATTAATTGTTCTGTGAAACACGTTGGAATCTTGGAATAATTAGAGTTGGAAAAGACCTCTAAGATCATCAAGTCCAACCACTAACCCAGCACTGCCTGGTCCACAACTAAATCACGACCCTAAGCCCCACATCTCCATATTTCTTGAACACATAATTCCCTGAAGATTTGAACTTAAGGTGATCCCTCAGATAGGTCATCTTAGCCATGTTTCGTCTCACATAACACTGCCTATATTCAGAGTAATTACCCAGGGTTTCACCTGGCTGTACTTATTGTCTGTGCATTTGCCCACATCTGGCTCTGAACTTTTGGCTCTCTCATTGAAAACTCACCGACAAAGTGTGCAAGTTCTATATTGAACCTTCCAGTTGTGGGCAGTCATCCCATATACCCAAGGATGCCTCAGATGCCATTGGCTGTATATATGTACAGAACTGAAATACTCTTTCCATCTCACAGAGATTTAGGTGTTTAGCTTAAGTTTCCTTTGCGTGTAGTAGACAGATCTTGAAGAAGGGCTGTGCATCTTATTTGAAGAATGGTACCTAAGATTATCAGCTCTAGAGATCTCTCACTCTCTTCTTGACTAAAAGAGGATGCCTAGACCATTATTTTAAATGGGCACTACACAGTGATGTGTAGTCATGGCTGAGATTAATATGACTCTTCCAGAATTAGGTGGAATATATATTATGGAATTGGAATTTGCAAAGCTTTTAGATGTTTGCAGGACATTTCTGGAACTGACAGTTAATATCTGTATGTGCTTTTACTTCTGGGGAAATTACTGAATTGCCTTCTTTCTTGAAAATTAGGCAGGCTTAATGCAATAATAAATAAATAAACAATGCCATTTTCTTACCAATATATGTTGCTAAAGTCAATATTGTAATGAGTCCTTCTGTAAATTATGAAGCCAGTCATATGGAGCCATCCACAAAATTGACAAACATCCATTTCTTTATTATGTTTATGTTTTAGTGTAAGGGGAGTGGTATTATAATCAGTACATCTTAGGTTAATTTGAGACAAAGAATAAAAATAAGTGGTTTTGTGAGTTCATTGTAAGCCTCATTTTAGAAAGGTCTTATAAAAGATAAAGTAATTGCTAAGAATTAGGTTAGCATACTATCATGCCATAAATATAAAATAAATCTTTCAATTTAAGGATCAGTCTCAGAAAGACCACCCTTATTATGTTAATCAAATCTCTGTTACAGTTAAATGAACATAAAGGTAAGACCATTTAATTAAAGGGCTTTTATTAGTACTTAATTTACAGTTGAGTACAAAAATTTAGCCCATCAATTTCCCTCTTGACAAGAACCCTTTTAACTGGGGGTAAAATCCCTCAAATTCCAGGAATCATAGCTTTAAAAACAAAAGATCCTATAGAATTAAATTCTGGCATTTACTTAGAAGTTGTGACTGAACTGAAGTGACAAGACACCAAATAACTGATGAGATTGCACCAGTGTACAAACTGACGTGGAAATGGAAAAATGAAGTAGAAAATCAGACAGAAACTGTTTGAACTACTACACAGCATGTACATTAACCTGGGAAAGGGGTAACATAAGATCTCTTTAGTGTCACTGGAAAGAAATAGACCCTAAAAGGATGTGAGTCACCTTACTTACTCTAGATGTCTGCTTTAAGATGAGGTGAATTGTTATGTAGAAGAATCTACTTCTCCCCATTGACTATAAAAAGAGGTAGGGATTACTATTTTAGGTGTAGACCATTAAAGATACCTTCCCCACAGAAAGGTAACCAGCTAAAATGACCCACGAAATGACAGTCATGACTTCATTTCTCAAGTGTATTTACTTTGAAGGAACAAAAGACATTAAAAAAAAATTAAAAAAAAAAAGTTAAAAGATTGCTACACAGGATCTATTAGTTTATAGTATTGAAAATACGGAGCGAGTAATGAGGCAGTTTCACATAGATTATAGTGAATTTCTGAATGACTAATTAGCTTTTTAAAAATCCTGCCATAATTTATGCTAAATATTAATGACTTTGCCTCAAGATTAAATATATGATAAAGGAAAAATAGTGTTGAAGTTGATTAACCATCAGTGATTTGACTTGAATTTGAATTGGTATTTTCAGGAAGCAAGAATATAAAAGGCAACATATCTTATACTTGAAACATGTATTTTCAAGTTCATTTGTGGTATTATTTATAAATTTTTACAAAACTGTGAAGTGTGTAATACCATGGAATTCAGTGTTCATGTAGCTCTATCAGTACAATAGCATATTTTAGTTAGGCTCTCATGCCTTGCTTGAATATGAAGTGTAAGCAGGAAAAAAGTCCTGGTTTGCAATGCATTCAGCATAATATATTGATGTTATTAAATATATCCAAGCTAATGATTCAGAATTTAGAAACAGGAGAAAAAAATTATTTCATGGATCTGTTTTCCATCAGAAGCTGTATTTCCTCTCATTAAATTTATTTACTGTTCTACACTTAAAAAAAAAAAAGAAATCTTCTTACACTTCATTAGTGTAGGGCATGGGGAGGGCACATGGTCTTTTGGGGGGGATTTTTTTTGTTTTGCTGTTTTTGTTTGTCTGCTTGTTTGTTCAAAATTTTTTATTTTAACATCCATAGCCAGGTTTCTTGATTTAGTGTGCCTGCAAGAAGCGACGGTGAAGCAGCCCAATATAAAGCAGATTTGGGCTCTTTGTTTTGTCCTATCAACTGGCATGCTCAGCTACCTGCAGCTGCTGTCTTTGTTCCCTCGTGTTGGTGGATATATGAGCTAACACTGTGTGTTCTCACAGGGTTTGTTTTGCATATTCCATTCACACAGAGCCCAGTTCGCTTTGTTTCTAGTAATGCTTCTGATACTGTCCCTCACAGCATCCTCTTGGACAAGTTCTCAGAGCGTGGGATGAGTATGTCCACAGTGCACTGGGTAAAAAGCTGGATGATGGAGCTCCAATGGATATGGTGAATGGGGCTTCATCTGGCTGGTGACATCAGCAAGGTCCCTCAGGGCTCACTCCTGGGCCTGTTCTGTTCAGTGTTTTTATCAGTGATCTGGATGCAGGAGTTGAATGCACCTGTAGCAAATTTGCTGACAATACTAAACTGGGATATGCTGTTGACTCACTCAAGGGATCAGAGGCTTTGCAGAGTGATCTGCAAAGATTGCAGTGTTGGGCAATCATAAATGGCATGGAATTTAACAAGTCCAAGTGCTGGATTTTGCATGTAGGGCAGAGAAATGCCGGGCACAAGTATAAACTTGGAATATAGTGGCTGGAGAGCAGCCCTGCAGAAATTAACAAAAACATGGGGGTGCTGGCTGACAGGGGGATTTACACAGGTCATCAGTGAGCCTTGGCAGCCAAGAGGGCAAATTCCATCCTGGGGCGCATTAAACACAGATAATCCGCTGGTCAAAACATGTAATTTCACCGCTGTATTTAGCATTCGTCTGGCCTCATTTTGAGTGATGTGTGTGATTTCAGGCCCCACAAATTAAGAAGGGTTTGAAGGGCCTTGAATGCATCCAGAGGAGGACAACAAATTAGGTGAAAAGAGTGGAAAGCACCTCCTCTGAAAAGTGGCTAAGGACCTTGGTTTTATCTACATTGGAAAAAAGGAGGCTGAAGTATGACCTCACTCTCTCCAGTTTCCTGAGGAGAACTGTAAAGGGAGGTGCTGATCTCTTCTCCTTTGCATGCAGTGATGGGACATGTGGGAATGGTTTAAACCTGCATCAGAGGAGGTTTAGACTGGACAGTAGGAAGCATTTCTTTACAGAGAGGGTGGTCAAACAGTGGAACAGGCTTCCTAGAGAGGTGGATGATGCCCCAAACTTGTCAGCATTTAAGAATCATTTGGACAATGCCCTTAATAACATGCTTTTCTGTTGCTCAGCCCTTAATTGGTCAGGTAGTTGGATGAGTGAGGCTACAAACTGATTTCCAGATAAGGGAAGAGGCTAGTAAGGGACAAATTCCGTGACGTGGGAAAAATCCTTATCATGCCAATGGCCTCCCTTACATAATGACTCAGCTGTGAATACTTTCCTCTGAAGTGGTAGTAGGACATTCACAGTAAGATGAAGTTATTCCTCCGAGCTGATGGATCTTGATTGATTCAATTACACTTAACAGACAGCTGACACATCTTAGATGTCAAAGAGTAACGAAACATTCTGTGATCCACAAAATTACACTATCCACTGTGAAACTTCCTGCCCCAGGGGAAGTACCTGGGCATTTCCACCTGAACCCCAGTGAATACAAACCTGATGGAGTTATATAGGCTGGATATAGTCTGCAACCATGACTTAAACAAGATTGTAACCACTGAGAAGGCTGAAAGAGGGCCAATGGGACGTTGCTGAAATCTACAGAGTGGTGATTTTTTTTTTTCTACTTTCCTTGTCACTCTCTTTTTCGACCCCCACCCTATCTTTTCTTTATCTCTCTCTCTCTCTCCCTCACATTTACTGTTAAACAAAAATCCATACTATCGACTTTGGCATATGGTCTCATTTGCACCTTAATTTGGACAGAGGCATCCTTCTAATAATTTAAATAATAGGATCTTAACAGTGAGGTGACTAGTTTAGGTACCTTCCAATTGAATTAGTCTATTCTGTGGTATTTTATTCTAATCTATTCTATATAAGGTAAGAAAACTTGTCTTTTGTGAAATAAAAATCAGAGGAACAGGGGAGATATATGTTTATTACAAGTTAAATTTCAAATATCTAAAGTGAAAATTCTGTCTTCCACACCACATTTCTCACACATTCACTACTAGTGTCGTCTGTTGAGGAGCTGGTAAATAGATACTTGGGAGTACTGCAATAATAAAAGAAAATTCCCAGTAGGAGGTACTATAGAAGACAAGGCTCGTGATTCCTTCAGAGATTACTTGAACATGGTAGTTAGGTGATGAAAGAAAAAAAAAATGAAAGAAAGAAGAAGTCCAACTAAACTAGGTGCTTTTTGCTAGAATTGGTTGGTAGGAAGGAAAGAAAGAAAGAAGGCTAGATGAAGGACATCTTAACAAAGAGACACAATGAAGATACTGAAGAGAACTGTGTGAGACATCTAAAAATACCAGTCAGAAGAAAAACTTCTGTAGTAATCCAAGAAAGTTAACTGATTTGCAATAGTTCTTGAAGGAGCATTTAATTTAAAATACCTTTGAAATAGTACTAATTTAACTTCCAATTTTCACCCACGGAGTTAAGTGGTGCATTGTTACAATAACATATTTATGGTCCAACACTAAAATAGTACAAATAATTGTTCTTTTAAGATATCACAGGTCTATAGGAACACTTAATTACATTGCAGTAAGGAATCAGCATGTTATTTTCCCTGTAAAAAGCAGCTCTTTATTTGTCCACCTTGTTTTCCTCTATTCTGAAAGTTGTTATTCCATCTAGAGCTTTGGGACATCAGGACCGTTTACTTCAATTCCAGAATCTTTTATTAATAGATGTGCTATATTTTCTTATTAAATGGAGACACTTGAGACGACTGCTACTCTAGGATGAATTAACATCTAGATTAACTGCTAATAATTTTAAGAAGTCTCTTTCTGTTCTATTGGAATTAATAGGTAAGTATATGGGAATCCCTACAAGGTTTAATATTTCTAAAATTAAGCCAGAGTAATATTCAGAAAAGTACAGAGAAGTATGTTGCGTGAGAAGCCACTCATTTTCATATGGAAAAAAATGAGACTTGACAAGTCTAAGTCTAAAGGAAATTAAAGAAAAAGCAGCACAGGTATCAAATAAGTTGCAGGACAAAAATAATTATTTTGTTATACCTAGTATTAATCAGGCTTATAATTGTTTTAGGATATTAATTATATGGGTCATCAGGACACATAAACATGTATTAGAGGTTATTCATTCTGCTGAGCTGAGAAGGTAAATTGTTGTGGCTTTTTATTAACATTAAACAAGGTAGGAAGTGAAATGTTATTAAGATTAATGTTGAATTATGAAATGTGAAAGCTTTGTAGATCTACTAAAGGATCTTGGGCACGCAAATACCTTCCAAAGATCTAGCACCAATTTAAAATGAAATGTATTTCCAAGTTTTCAACCAAATTTTAAGAAACCTGTTTCTACTTCATTTGCCTAAAGGATTCAAAGACAGATCTGGGCAAAAAGGAACAGAACCTGTTCAGTCATTGAATATTGCTCTTAACCTGATTAGTTTATCTTCTTTCAGATGTACTTGGAAATTAAAAAAACTAGATAAGTTTGAGAATAAAAAGTAGAGGGCACATGCATTTACCTTTGGGGAAGAGACTCAAGGCACATATCCCAAGTGAAGTGACTCCCTACCCAGCAACACTGAGAACCATAGAGAGCTGTGTGATTTAAAATGTGCTGCTGTCTTCACATTTCTCAGCTGGTTAATGTAAGGGGATACTTAAGCAACTCTAGGATTCTTGTGTGCTTATTTTTATAAATGTATGCAACACCAAATACTGAACCATTCCCATACACTAGATGGTGAGCCTGTGTACTAGTTTCAGCCAAACAGATTCCATTTTTAAAAATCAAACTCTGAAATTGTGGAGCTTTTAGTATAGATTTAGTATCAAAGAAAAACCCGTTTGCCTTTAGTAAGAAATAAAACAACATTGACTAAGAATATTGAGTGCTTGTGTTTTGTTAGGAGAAGAAGAGGAGGAAAAAGGGGAAGGGGACTACAACAATGACAATGAAAGCTTCAATAGAATTGAACTGAATTGATCATCAAATATTGTTGGATGGTTCTGTAAAGCCGAAAGTACATATTGTCAGAAGCAGTGAGACATTATTTGACAGACTGTCGTGGTTTTGCT
>WBMZ01008487.1:461-61586 GCA_013400975.1 Atrichornis clamosus | reverse complement strand
GGGGCGGAGCGCGGAGCCGGCACGGGGCTGCGGATGCTCCGGCTCCGCCGGCGGGAGCGGGGCGGGCGCCAGCCCTACTCTGGTCATCTGCAGCCGGCAGCGGGACCGCGACGGAGCCTCCGGCACCGGCTCTTCACCGCCGGTACCGGCACCGGCACCGGCTCCGGCCCTGCTATCCCGGCAACGACATTAGTCCTTGGCTCCCGGCACCAGGACAGACCGGCCTCCTCCGGCGCCGGCACCGTCACTGGCACCGACAGCGGCACCGTCACTGGCGCTGGCACCGGCACCGGCTTTTCTTCCCCGGCACAAGGTCCGCCCCCCCGGAACCGGGACTGACCCCCACGTTATCCTCCCCCTGCACTGGGACCACTCCGACTCCCCGGCATTGCTCGTCCTTCTCCATCACCGGGACCGACCGACCCCTCCCGGCTCCCCGGGCCCCCCCGCCTGCCGCAGGTACCGGCGCTGCGGGGCCCCGGGGCGGGCGGCGGGGCCGGGACAGCTCCAGTTTCCCCAGCAGGGTTGGTGGCAGCTGGGACTGGGGGTTCCCGCAAACACCCCCAGGGCTCTGGGGATGGCTGCAGGCACGGGCTCAGCGGGGACCACCCGTCCCACTGCCCCGGGAGCGCAGAGCCGGGATCATCCGCGGGGATCCTCCCACGGAGGGATGCGGGGGTCTGACCGGGCCCGTCGTGGGCACGGGGGTCCCGCAGAGGCAGAGGTGGCAGCCCGGCGTGTGGCAAGGTGAGCGCTTTGAAGGTGAAACTTGGCAGGTTCCAAAGGGGATGAGCTGCTGCAGCTGCCTTCTCCTTCCAAAAACCAGCACCACAAATCCCTTCTTTTGGAGTTTATCCAAAGACCCTCGATGAGTCCTCGATCTTAGGCTCTCATGGAAATAGCATCTTCCTTGGCACAAGAGGAAAAATTCTGGTGCCCTTTGGACAAGAACTGGGGTCTGGCTCTGCTGCCCTGGTCCTGCGGCCGCAGCGGCGCGCTTGGATGGATCCCCATTCCCTAATGCCAAGGGACGTGTCCATGGGCCGGGAGCTCCCTCCGGGGCTGCCAGACCCCGGTGCGGGGCCGGCGCCGGCGGTGCCGCTGCCCGCTGGATGCTGCCGCTTTGAATTAGGTCAGGCTTCATCCTGGGCCGGCTGAGCTCCCGCTCCAGCCCCGGGGATTGATGGCTCGTGGCAGGCGCCCGGGCAGGGGGAGGAAGGGGCTCCGCGCCGCGGGGCGCGGGGAGCCGGGAACGCGCCGCGTCACCGTCACCGCACGGAGGGAGGGCAACGCGCTGCTTTGAAAGCGCCTCCCGTAAGATCCACCGAGATCAGAGGAGCGGGATGTCAGGAGAAGCTCCAAATAGACTTCAGGGCCCTGCACACCTTAGGGGTGTGGATTTCCAGGCGGTGGAAGGAGCCACAGTGGCCGCCAGGTCTCGGCAGCATCATCCATCTGATGTCTGCTGCTCACTGGAATTCCGACAGTGAAGCTCTGCCGGTGCCAATGGGATGGATGTTGGAACTGGCTGGATCCTTCCCCATGGCTGAGAGCTCCTGTGAGCTGCAGGGGCCATGCCATGTGAAGGTCTCAGGAAGACGAGCAGAGATTGGGAATGGCTGAGACATGGGAGCAAAGCAAAGTCCATAGAGAACAGGGCTGGGCTCAAGCTCTGGGATGCACAGGGTGGTGGAGAGGCTTTGGGTGCGGGTTCTGGGGCTGGTTGGCTCTCAGCATCCTTCTGGAGCCATTCCTGAGGTGCCAAAGCCTACCTGGCTCCTTGCTCCCGCATCAGCGCAAAACCCACTCCAGTATCCACCAGTAAAACCCCTGAGAAGGAGAGGTGTATTGTGGAAGTGGGAGCAGAGGATGGGCCTGGGATCCCACGCTGCCCAACCCATTGCCTGAAGTTACACTCTGAGCTTGCAGCCAGAATTCCCTCAAAGCCAGCTCGGCATTCCTTGATCTCAGGATCGTGCAGAGCGCTCCAGGGACAGCGTCAGAGCCGTGGCAGCCGGGTTCTGCCGCTGTTCTGCGCAGATAATTAGAGAGGGATTTCCAGCTCCTTTGGCTGGGCGAGGAAGGCACTGCTGTGGTGCCACCTCCCTGCCAGCAGCGCCACCCCCACCCTAATTAACCACAGGGGGCTGAGGGGAGTTGATGTTTCAATTAACTCCCTGATTCTACAACCAAAGCCAACAGCAGGCGGGCAGTGCTCACCTGGGAGCGAGGGCTCGGGGCAGTGACCTGACACCAGGAGCTCCCACGTGCCAGGCTGTGCCATGTCCCAGGCTGTGCCATGTCCCAGGCTGTGCCATGTCCCATGCCGTGCCTTGCCACTGTGCCAGCTCCTGCTGCCTTGGCCGCGTGAAGGGAGTGTTTTGGGGGACACCCTCCAAGACACTGGCCCAAGCTGGGCCGCAGCTTATCTCTGTCAGGTCATGTCCAAGAGCTGAGTTTGAACCAAAGCTGGGAGAAAGGAGTGGATTTTGGAGCCAGAATCCGGCAGAGAGGCTCCCTGATGGTTACGGCTTTGGTGTTTCCGTGCACAGCGAGAGGGGACACAGTCATTAGGGGTCTTGTGTTCCTGCTCTGCAGAGATGTGGCCATCCCAAGCACTGATCCTCAACAGGACATCCCACACAGCCCCAATCCCTTCTGGGGATGTCCCAAAACAGGTGGGAACACCCCCTGAGAGCTGTTTGGTGGCACCTCCAAAGCCACCGTCATCCCCATCGCCCCATCACCCATCTGAGCCACATTGCTTGATGAAAACACTTGCCAGGACCTCCATATCCAATTTATCCTGTAAAGAGCAAAGAGATTCCCCAGATCCTGCAGGGCCACAGGACGAGCTCCGAGCTGGGAGGTGGGATAGTGCCGAGGCACCTCCGCACTCGGGGTTTGCTCTCTGAAGCCTGAGCCAGCAGCAAAGCCACCCCTGGGGCTGCACCTCCCTCTCAGGGTGCTGATGGTCCAGCTGTGGCACCCAGCGGGGTCCACCCCTGTGCCCCCCACCCTCCAGCACCCGCTCCCCAGGGCTGGCTGTTGCAGCAGCAGCGTAGCCCCCGCTGTACTCACCGTCCCTTCCAGAGGAGAACTCCCATACAAACCCAGGCTATTATTATCTCCGTCTTCCACCGTGCTAATGGTCTCTCAGGAAACAGACTTCTTTTTTTTCCCTTTTTTTTTTTTTTTTTTTTTTTTTTTTAGGTTTTAAAGCCCACGAGTACTGGAGCAGTGGGAACGGAGAGCCGGGCACAGCGGAGCACCGGGAGCACCGAGCCCAGCACAGGGGAGCCGGTGTCCCCCCGACCCGGCGGGGACAGGGAGCAGTGACCGGGCAGGACCCTCCAAGGAGCAGCCCCGGGGCGTTCTGGTAGGAAGAGCCGAGGGTGATGGGCAGTACTGGGGATACTGGGGGTGGCTGTGATGTGCGGCCGCTGAGAAACCTGCATGATGAGGGGCAAGGGCTGTCCTGGCTGCAGTGCTGGGGTGGGAGGTGGACAGGGCCCTGTGGCAACAGGGGAGGGATCCCTTGGAATCATAGAATCATGGAATGGTTTGGGTTGGAACAGACCTTAAAGACCTTAACTTCCAAATCCCTGCTGTGGGCAGGGACACCTTCAACTAGACCAGGTCCCTTCTCAGGTCCATCTCCACTGCTGATTTCCCTCTGCCCACTCCTCGTTTGGCTGTTTTGGTGCTTTGCCAGTGCCGGTGGTGCCAGCAGTGCCACAGCCCTGCCCGTGGGCTGGATGGCACCAGCCCCCCAGCCGGGCCCTCTGCCGGGAGCTGGGACCACCGGGACAATCACCCGTGGATGATTTGGGGTTAACAAGTGGCTCCTGTAAAGGAGAAGCAAAGCAAGAGCTGAGATTATATAAAGGGGGCTGGAGGCAGCTGCGGCACAGCCTGTAATTAATTCCTGGCACTGAGGAGCTTTGAAGATCCAGGGCGGCGCGGTGAAAGCGTGAGGCAGCCCCAGGGTTCCTGGGATCCTGGGATGGCATCCCTGCTCCTGCTGCAGGGATGCTGAGAGGGGAAAAGGGCAGAGGGGAAGCTGAGCACCCCACAGACGCACTGGGAGCTGGCTCAGCACTGCAGTGGTCCTGCAGAGCCCGTCCTGTAGGTCCCTTCTCCCTCTCAAAATCATGGAGGGGACACAGCTCGGAGCAGGTCAGCCCATGGCTTTGGCAGGAGTGCAGCAATGAGGGATCGTGGTGGCTGGTGGGGACAGGGGACAGCACTTTGTCGAAGCCAGGGACCCCCTCAGGGCAATAGAAACTTTATGTGTTAGGAAAACTTTTACGCCCCCCGGGTAAAGCCAGAGACTCCTGACTGTGCTTCCAGAGCATCCTAAGGCTGCACCGGGGCCGCAGCTCGGGCTGGCTCCGTTTTGGGTTCATGCAGGGCTTGAAGCAGAGGCCAAACCATGAACATTTAGAGGAGTCAGAGAGTCCTGCCCGCCGGCCTGGCATCCCTCCTTGCAGCCCCAGCACTTGCACTGAAGTCCCGGTGTGGAAAATGCCCCTCCTTTGGCCGCAGCCCTGGCTGGCAGCTCCGGGTTCTCGGCAGCCCCGTTGTTAATTGCCTGGCTGAGGTTTATCCTCGTGAGACGAGCGGTTTGCCACATGCGGCCATTGAGCTCATCTTACCACGCCGCCTTCTCCATCCCATCCCTGCCGGGAAGCACAGCGAGAGCCACAAGCCGTGTGCCCCAAGCGTATCCCCAAATAGGCTGGAAAACGCCCAGCCCGTAGCGATGGAGCCCCGGGGGATGCCCCTGGGCGATGCCGATGCGGGAGGCAGGACCGGGGCAGGGATGTTCTGTGCCCTGAGGTGACACGGAGCTCTTCCAGCTCTGACAGCTGCTTCCCTGTTCCCCCGGCAGCGCCGTCAGCGATGCGAGCGATGGCAGACCAGGCTGCGGTGGCAGCGGACGCCTCCCCAGCCCTGGCACCATCCCCGGGCTCACCTCGGCGTGGGGACACCGAGGGACCAGCGCCCCATCCCGCCGGCACCAGGGAGGACGGCGGCGGCCGGGAGGGCTGCGGGCTCCTTCCCACCGCGGATGGGGACACAAAGCGTCCCCCCTCGCCCCAGCCCGGGGGGATGCTCCTGGCCGACCTCCCGCGGGCCCCCCAGCCCCGCCTGAGCCCGGCCAAGTCCCGCACGGCTCCATCGTCGCCCAGCGTGTCCCCGTCGGAGAGCAGAGCCGCCCTGCTCCGGCTGCGCGACGCCAGGCTGGAGGACACGAGGAGGCGGCTGTCGGAGGCCGTGCAGGAGCCCCTCAGCCGCCTCAGCCGCCTCATGGCCGAGGACAGCAGCCCCACGCCCCGGGCCAAAGAGCCGGGGGGCAGCCCCGGGGGGAGCCGCGGGGCCGGGGGCCGCCGGCTGCGGGACTGGACCCCCTGGGAGCCCACCCTGAACTGCCGCTACGAGATCTGCTCCTACGGGGACGTGATCCAGGTGGTGGAGGTGGCCCAGCGAGACGCCGAACCCCCGCTGCCCCCGCCCGAGGAGCCGCCGCCGGCACGGTCCGGGGGCTCGGTGCCGGGCAGGGCCCTCGCCTCCGTCGCCCTCCTCGCCTACGGGTACTTGGTGCTGCCGCTGCCGCCCTACGCCGCCGGGCTCTGCGTGGGGCTGCTCTGCGGGCTGCTGCTGGGCTTCCTCGCCGTCCTCCTGCTCGTGCCCAAGGCTGCCCCGGCCGCACGGGGACCCTGGGGCCGCCTGCGCCCCAAGCTGCTCCCGGGGGAGCCGCGGGAAACCCTCCACCTCCAGGTAGGACAAGGGTGGTCCGGGCTGGGGACTGGAGGGGATCACGGCGTTGGAGGTGCCCATGGTGGGCGGGAAGCAGCCGGCTCCCTCTTGCCCCTTTTCCAGGGCTGGATGAACCAGCTGCACGTGTACGACCCCGAGCTTTTCCACCCTTCGCTCACGCACTCGGTGCTCGCCGTGCTGGACGGGGCCACCCTCAAGCTGTCCTACCCCAAGAGCAACATCCCGCGCCGAGCCACCTTCGAGGAGGAAATCCTGGACGCCGTCTTCGTCAGCCACCGCTGCTACGACCTGACCGACGCCAAGGTGAGCCCGGCGGTGCCCAGGACCCTCCCACAGGGACCCCCCACACCTGGCCCGGCCTCACCCCGCTCTCGGTGCCGCAGGTCTTCCTGTGCCCCCCCAGCCTGGCCCGAAAGCGGACGTGGAACAAGAAATATCCCATCTGTGTCCTCCTCCCCGAGGCGACAGAGGGGGAGGGCAGGAGCAGCGAGGAGCACGACCCGGAGCTGCTGCAGGGGGATGAGGGCACAAAGAAGGCACCGGTGTCCGGGCAGGACATCCCGGGGGACTGCAGGGAGAGGTGCCTGTACCTGTTTGGGCGGACAGGGCGGGAGAAGGAGGAGTGGTACCAGCACCTCGTGCAAGCCTCCCGTGGGACACCCAGCAGCCACGGTGACACCAGGGCAGGTGAGGAGCAGCCGCCACGGCCTCTGCTCTGCGCCAGGACCGATCCAGGAACTCCCTTGGTGGGCAGCAATGAGCATGGAGGGACATGAAGGAGCCCGAAGTGTAGCCAAGAGCATTTGCAGCAGCAGGAAGAGCCTAGAGGGTCCCCCTTGCCAGCACAGGGTGGGTGGCGTGTCACTGGCATTGTGGACAGGCATCCTGTCACTCCTGACACCATCCTGACCCAATAGATTGCATATTAGGAAAAATTCTTCCACGGGCTGCCCAGGGCAGGGATGGAGTCCCCAGCCCTGGAGGGAGTTAGAAGCCATGTGGATGTGGCACTCGGGGACATGGGTCAGTGGTGGTCTTCGCAGTGCTGGGGCCGTGGTGGGATTGCTGACATTAGCGGGATTTTCCAACCCAAACGATTCTGTGGTTCCATGTCCCCAGGCGCGGGACCAGCTCCGCAGAGCAGTGGCAGCAGCAGCGGGGGCAGTTCCGAGGACATCCCGGCCGCGGACCCAGCCAAGGACCTGGCGGGAAGCGTGGAGGAGATTTACCTGGATTACAGCACCTACATGGCCCGATTTGTGCCAGCACAGGGGGGACCCAGCCCGGACCGGAGCCCCTCTCATGGAGCTCTGGGCAGCCCAACACCCACAAAGGTGAGTGGGACAAATCCAGCACTGGGAGCGGGACTTGAGCACTCAGCACAGGCTGAGGGACCCTGCATGGAGCCCACTTGCAGTCTGTGGTTCCTCTGCTCCCTGCTGGCACTGTGGTTTGAGCAGCCAAGCCCTGGGGCAGGGCAGCACCCGGACAGCAGGTCCCAGTGCTCACGGGGCCACCTCGCTGCAGGGGCTGGTGGCTGCTGTCCCCTCGCAGCTCGGGGAGGACACGGCGGGCATGGCCTGGATGAACGCGCTGGTGGGGCGCATCTTCTGGGACTTCCTCCGCGAGCAGTACTGGGCAGAGCAAGTGTCCAACAAGATCCAGAAGAAGCTGAGCAAGATCAAGGTGAGAGGCAGGAGCGTCAGAGCACTCGGGGAGCCCTGCCCCGAGCCCCCAGGGCGGGTGCCAGGCTGCGGTGACCGTCCCCGCGGGGTTTCCCTCCATCAGCTCCCGTATTTCATGAACGAGCTGACGCTGACGGAGCTGGACATGGGCACATCCATCCCCTCGGTGCTCAGCGCCTCCAACCCCACCATCAACGAGCGAGGTGAGAGCCCCCATAGGGACAGGGACCCCAGGGCTGGCTCCGTGACAGCTTTACTGGGGTGCCAGGCCAGTCCCCAAAGCTGGGAGGTTTCGGCAGCACACAAGCAGCTCTGGCCCCTGTGGTGCTGACCTGGCCTCGCCCTGTGCCTCTCCCTGGCAGGGCTCTGGGTGGACATGGAGGTCACCTACAGCGGCTCGTTGCAGATGACTCTGGAGACAAAGATGAACCTCAGCAAGCTGGGGAAGGAGAGCTCTGCAGAGGAGAGCAGCCCCGCAGAGGCAGGAGGAGAGGGGTAAGGAATCTGTCCATGGATGGGTTCATCCTCCTCCTCCTCCTGCCCGAACGGGGCGAGGCTGCTGCCCCAGAGCCCCCCGTGATGCTCCTCGGGCTCGCAGGGCCAGGCCACGGCTGATCCTGCTGGCAGACAGCGACGCGGAGTCGTCCAGCGCCGGCTCCTCCGACGAGGAGGATTTCACCACTGCAGAGCCCGTGGGAGCCCCGGGGGAGCGGGTCCCCCCGCCTGGCACTGAGGGGTAAGGGGATGCTGGGGGTCTGTGCCATGGGGGGCACGAGGATGTGCTGGGGGGCACGGGGCCAGCACAGGGCCCCAGGGGCCGTGTCCCCCGCAGGGCACACACAGCACATCGTGGCAGCTTTCAGAGGGGACTCTGTGCCTGTGGGGTGCCCTGGCAGAGGGCTGGGGGACCCCAAAACCCAGCAGGGCTCTGGGTCTCACCCTGTGCTGAGCTGGGTGCCCCCCACTTTAGCCACGGGAGCGGCAACAGCACGAGCCGAAAGATCCTGCGCTTCGTGGACAAGATCGCCAAGTCCAAGTACTTCCAGAAGGCCACGGAGAACGAGTTCATCAAGAAGAAGATCGAGGAGGTTTCCAACACGCCGCTGCTGCTGACGGTGGAGGTGCAGGAGCTGGCAGGAACCCTGGCTGTGAACATCCCCCCGCCACCGACGGACCGAGTCTGGTACCAGCTCTCCTTCCCCCACGTGCACATCCTCCTTCCAGCTCCCCTTGCTCCCCTGCTCCAGCGCTGGGGCTTTGGGCTCATCTGGGGCAATAACCCAGGGCTGTCCTCCAAAGGGGCTCGCAGAGCTCACACTCATTTCTCTGAGTCTCCACCCAGGCTAAGACAGGATTTGGGGACCCCGAGCTGCCACCTCCTCCCTAAATCCCAGCAGTGGGGCCACGAGGGCTGTGCCACATCTTCAGGAGGTGATGCTCCCTGCCTCTGTCCTTTCCCCTCGCAGGTACAGCTTCCGAGTGCCCCCCCAGCTGGAGCTGAAGGTGCGCCCGAAGCTGGGCGAGCGGGAGGTGACGTTCCTCCACGTCACCGAGTGGATCGAGAAGAAGCTGCAGCACGAATTTCAGGTGCCTGGGCTGTGCAAGGGCTCAGCAAACCCTGCTGAGGCTTGGGCATTGCTGCCATCAGGGAGAATCTACCTCAGTTTGGGCCAGTTGTTTCTGCAAAAAGCCAAAATCTAGTCTGGTCTGGCCGGATTGAACAGTGAAGAAACAGAACCCAAATACTGAGCTCCAGGGCTGAGGAAGAATAATTCCCTCCCATCACTTGCAGCCCTGCTCCAAGCAGGGGGGATTTGGGATGTCAGCCAGTCCCAGGCAGACACCCCCCAGAAGAGCTGAATGCACCCATCCTCTCTGGTTTGGGGCTGTTTGGAAGATTTACCTTCCCAAGGGTTTGTTTTCAGCCTCTCACCTCTGGTCAAAGAGCAGAAATGTCCCCACAGATATTTAGGGCCCCCCAAAGTGGATGGCTTCAAAGTGCTGGTCCCTGCCCTCTGCTGTGACCACCCCTGAAGCCATGGAGGTGGGCAGGGCAGAGGAAAACTCTTCCTGCTTGTCCCCACCCTGATATCCAGAGCTGGGACCCCCCTGGGGCTGCTGCTGAGGGGGTGGGAGCCCAGGACCTCCAGTTCACAGCCCCGCTCTCTGACCTGAGCGTGGCTGCTGCCAAGCCACCTGCAGGCAGTGTCCCCGTGGTGTTCAAACCCACTGACTTCCTATTCTGGATTCCTCTTTCCAGAAAATTTTGGTGATGCCCAACATGGACGATCTCATCATTCCCATCATGCGCTCTGGCCTGGATCCTTGGCCTCCCACCACGGGACTGCCCCGGGAGCCATCAGCCAAGGGGGACAGGAGGCTCTGAAGCACAACCCCAGGGGCAGGGACACTGCCCAGAGCTCAGGGACCTCGCTGGGACACGGGGACAGCCAGGGCCTGGCCACTGACTGCATCCAGGGCTGTGCCTGGATTCATCCTCATCCTCTGCTTCTGCAGATGAGCCTCCTCCTCAGATCCTGCAAGCACACGTTCAGGGCACAACCAGGCTGCTGCAGACACAGGAATTTCATGCCCACGTTCCCAGGATTCCTGGTCAAGGAGGCAGCTCTGGACCAGTGGAGGGCTGGGCTTCCCCCTGTCTGGTTCCCAAAGAGGGTGCAGGGCGCCCGGACCGGTTCTGCACCAAAGGAGTTGGGATCATGGCTGATCCTAAAATCCCAGCTCTGAAGGATCCCACCCTCCCCACAGGCAGCTGGGCTGCAAGGAAAGCACGGGTGGGAAAGGAGTCCCAACTGAATAAATCCATCGCTGCCCAGCCCTGCCCTTTTGTTGTACAAATTCCCAGCCTGCTGAGGATTCCAGCCGGGATCGGGGAGGGGGTTTGAGCAGGGAGAAGCCCACGGGTTGTACCTTCAGCTCAGCAGGAGCAGTGCCTGGGGGTGTCCGGGAGAGGCAGCGAGGGGAGCGGCAGTCAGGGAGCCTGGGCAGAGGCAGGCCCTGTGTTCCCAGTATTCCCAGTGGAAACTGGGGCAGAAGTGCTGGCACGTGCTCTGCTCTCTGCTGGGTGAGAGGAAGGGGAGTCTTCGTGGTGGTTTGGGTGAGTGGGAAAATATTCACCCAGGGTAAAGAAAAGGGAAGATCCAGAGGACAAGACAGACACTTGGCTGTCCCAGTTAGTCCCTGTCCATATGGATCAGTCCCAAAACAGGGAAGACACCCCTCCAGAAGGAAGACAGGGAGCAGGCATGGCTTGGAGCCCCTTTATTGGAGGTGCCTAGTCAGGCAGCCTTGGATCTCCATCCTCAGAGCTCTTCCTGCACACTTGGCTTCTCCTTCACCAGATGTTTCTTCTGAGGGCCCTGGGAGAGAGCAGAGGGGACAGTTTGGTGTATGTGCCTCCACTTCCAGACAAATGTGACATTTTACCACAGAATACATGGGGGAAATGGCAAAGAAAAGAGCTGCACCCAGGTCAAACCTCCTCCTGTCACCGAGCTCCTCGTCACAGCAGCTCAGGGCTTGCAGTGACACAAGAGGCTCCTGACACTGAGCTGAAGGAAATCAGCTTAGCCTCTAAAGAGCTCTGCAGAGACACTGCCTAACCAATCCCCCTCCCAGCACTAAGGAGGCTTAGCCAGCTTCACATGGCATTTCTGGCTGACAGGCCAGATCCAGACCCAGTTTACATCTGCGTGGGATCCAGGCAGTTGTTTCTTTCCCTTCTCCTTCTCTCTCTCCCCCCTGGCTTACTCAATGCTTCCTCCACTTCAGACTCGGACTTGCACCAGCCTGGTGAAGGCTGAAGAACTATGTGAAAACACTGCTGTGTTTAAATTATTTAATTATATTTTTTTTCCCCCTGGGTTTAAGAAAAATACACTGCTTGGCCTTCTTGAAACCTTCTGACAAAAGAATCACAAATTTGCGTCTGAATTTGACCCAAACTTTTTTCCTCTAAGAACGTTACAGCTATAAATCAATCTAAACAAATCAAAGCAGTGCACAATTCCAAGTGAAAGGGACCATATGGCCGAGACAGTGCCTGCCAAGTTAACTGCTTGTTTAAAACTTCCCGTGGTGAGTGGAACTGGTTGTCCATATGGTCTATTATTTGCTGGTTGGGCTGTTTGGATCACTCACACAACCATTATGTTCTTCCTTAGCATAATTTCTGCTGTGTGAACTGAACTCATGGCTGTCTTTAGGCAAGAGTCCCAATCATTCATTTGGCTGTTGCTCTATTGAGAAACAGATCTTAGAATCATGGAATCAATCCTGGAATGGTTTGGGTTGGAAGGGACCTTAAAACTCATCCAGTTCCACCTCTCTGCCATGGGCTGGGACACCTTCCACTGGAAGATGCTTGGTTGGAGTCAATCAGTTGCTTTAGCCCCACACTGAGCTGGAATTCCAGAGGGAACTCACCATGAAGGCCCTCTTTTCCTGAGCGGTCTGGAAGCGGCCGTGGCCGAATTTGGAAGTGGTATCAATGAATTTGAGCTCGATGGCTTCATGGGCCCGGCGGCTCGTGTGCACCAGGAGGGACTGGGAGAGAACATAAAACACATCAGGGGAGTCAGGACGTCTGCTCTCGGGGGAGCAGGGTTGGGATAGCCCTGGAACAAATATCCCCACAAAAAGCTGTGTTCTCAGAGCAACACCCTGGTGCTCAGGATGGCAGAGCTGCTCTTCACTTAGCATTTCACAGAATCAGCTGGGTTGGAAAAGAGCTTTGAGATCATCAAGTCCAACCTATGACCTAACACCAGTGACTGCACCCCATCCCAGGGCAGCCCGTTCCAATGCCCAACCACCTTTCCGTGGCCATCCAAGGTTTCATTTCTGAAACGAACCACAGCCCTCAGAGGTTTGAAGCTTTCCAGAGAGGCTCCACCCACCTGCCCACTCCACAAACCCTCCACCTGCCAATGGCCTCAGCACCACACTCGTGCCACACAGCACCAAGGACCCGCCCAGCCTCCCTGCCCAGCCTTTGGAGGGTTCTCCGCGTGGGGAAGGCGTCCCTGGGGAGCTGCAGCCCATCCCAGCCCAGTGCTGTCCGTGCCCTCACCTTCCGGAGGGTGAGCACGCGCTTCCTGGTGCCCACCACGCAGCCCTTCAGCATGAGGAAGTCGTTGTTGACCTCTCCATAGTGAGGGAAGCCACCCTGTGGGGAGAGCAGAGGGGTTGGTGGGCAGGAGGGCTGGCTGGGAGCACACCTATCCACAGGTGGCCTCTTCCAGGGAAGGAGAAGGCAGTGCCTGATGGTCATTCCGGCTGTCAACACTCTGAGCCCTTCGAGTTCTCTGCTGGGAATTACAGAATCCTGGAACTGGGTCGGAGGGACCTTAAAGATCATCCAGTTCCGATGTAATTTATTGCTCTTTTTAAAAAATCAAATCCTTTTTCTTTGAAATCAAATTCTCAGTTCCTACTCAAGTTATGAGTCAAAAGTTAAAGGTCTGTACCTTTAAAAGGTCTTTGGTACCGTCTACCAACGGGCCTAAAAAAAAATCACCTCACAGAGATGGTTTCCCAAGTCCAAAACACAAGGAAAGAAATCACTGAGTTTCTTTCAGAGAATTTCCTTCAAATCCTTTCCTGTGCAGCTGTCTCCAAACAAGGAATTACTCCCCTGGCTGCGGTTCCTGAGCCAGGGCCAGTGACTCAGCCCTCACCAGAGGCGTGATGGTCTTCTCCGTGATATCGTAGTGCGTCGAGGCGTTGTTCCTCACCACTTTGCCATCCTCCACATGGATCCCGTGCCCAATGCGGTAAATCTGGGAACAGAAAGGAAACAGAGATGGCAACTCCCCTGCCCTTTGCTGAGGAACGCCACAGGATGGCAGAATCCCCCACAGAATTACAGGTTTTCACCAAGGGGTGCCCTCGAGCAGTGGAAAAGCACCAGGAAAGACACGGAGCTGTCCAGGGAGACGTCCGGGAGGATGAGGGGAGCTGAGGGCACCATGGGAAGAGGGATGGTGACAGGATGGGAGGCAGCGGTGGTGTGAGGGAGGCCCCCTGGGCTGTACCTTCTTGTTGATCTCAGTGCGGTGGTGGTAGCCCTTCTGGCCAGCCCGGGCGATGGAGTAGCCCACGCGGGCCGGGTGCCAGGCCCCGATGCAGGCCACCTTCCTCAGGCCCTTGTGAGTCTTCCTGGGGAGCTTCTTGGTGTGCCAGCGGCTGGTGACCCCTGGGAGCGTGAGAACACGGGCAGGGTCAGCGGGGAGGGGCAGGGGTGGGGCTGGGGGCTGGGGAGGGAGAGTCGGAGTCCCATCATTCTCCTGAGGGAGAGTCCCGTGTTCTCCTGAGGGAGAGTCCCATCATTCTCCTCAGGGAGAGTCCCTTGTTCTCCTGAGGGAGAGTGCCATCATTCTCCTGAGGGAGAGTCCCTTGTTCTCCTGAGGGAGAGTGCCATCATTCTCCTGAGGAAGAATCCCTTGTTCTCCTGAGGGAGAGTGCCATGTTCTCCTGAGGGAGAGTCCCATCGTTGTCCTGTGCTTCTCAGAGGGGGCCGTGTTGGGAGCGGGTCAGGAGCTGTCACACAGAACTGTTCTCACTCCCCATGGATCTGATCATACTGGGACATGTTCCAGGCACGCACCCAGGAACACCCACGCCCCTGCACACGTGGGGTTTGCGAGAAGCTCACAGAACCACAGAATCCCAGAATGGTTTGGGTTGGAAGGCGCCATAAAGATCATCCAGTTCCAAGCCCCTGCCACGGGCAAGGACACCTTCCATAGATCAGGTTCCTTTATGTACTAATGGTGCCTTTGAGTAACTGGGAGGATTCTGGGCACAGTAGACAACACGAAGTTTACTGCCCTAAATCTCAGGGAAAATCTTTCCATCAGAGGTTGCTTCACCACCTCCTTTGTATGTACAACAGAGGTGCTCCTGTTGCACTTTTCTCTTGCTGGAATCCCTGAGATTAAGAAAACCAAACTCTGCTACAGCAGAAATGGATGTCATGCTTAAGATCCAGAGGCTCTTTGCTACTCCCTGGGCACTAAGTTGGGGGGTTCCCAGTGTGGTTAACAAGCTACCTGACAGGCAGTGTCACGTGAGAAGGACAGGCCCAAAGCCCTGTACCTTTCATCCCGTGCCCCTTGGTGACGCCGATGACATCGATCATCTCGTTCTGGCTGAAGACACTGTGCACAGAGATCTGCTTCTCCAGCCTCTCCCGGACCCAGTCGACCTTCTCAGCCACGGTCCCACCGTTCAGCTGGATCTCCATAATGTGGGCCTTCTTCTGCCTCAGTGGGAGCAGCCTCATCTGCAGCACAGGATGCTTTAGGGTCACCTAAGTGGCCATCACATGGCCCCTCACCCCACAGACATGAGGGTGCAGCAGGGCTGGGTCACCCACGACTTGTGAGCAGAGCCACTGCTTCACCACCCTCTCTGCCACTGCCACACCCTTTCAGAGCAGCCCTGGGTCAGCAGCTCTTTGTTTCTGGGATCTCTGGGAGCCAACTCCTTGTCCTTGAGCCCAGAGACCCCATCTCCCAGAGGCATTCCATGCAGGAGCTGGTGCACAGCCTCTCTCCAGCCTCATCCCAGCCCAAGAGTTAAGCACAGGAGTAACAGCCTGGGAAAGGAGCCCATCACCAGAGCAGGACACTGTGACCTGCCAGGATGCAGATCCATGCTCCAAGTCTGAGTCAGCACCTCTCCTTTGGTCCTGCTCCACCTCTGCTTCCAGACTGAGCAGTTATTTCTGGTTCCCACAAAGAGCTGCCTCCACTCTCTCCCAGTCCCAGCTCCCTGTGCAAACCCTCTGCCAAACCACCCCAGCGGGACATCGAGGGGCTGTGCCAGCCTCAAGTGAAGCCTTGAGCCAGCTTAGCTCTTCCCCAGACTCCCAAGCAGCCCTTAACTCCAGGGATCAGCATGAAAGTGGGACCCTGTGTATCCAGCAATCAGCATCTGGCAAAACTGTGCCTGCCCGTGGGGTTATTTTTGCCCAAAACATTTGACACCAGTTGCTAATTTGAGGTGATCATGAGGCCCAAGATCCCTTGCTGACACAGGGCTCAGCACCTGCCCAGGCTCTGCCCTCCTCCTGCTCTCCTCCACGGGGTGTGTGGGCTCTCACTGGGATGTGGGGGCTCCCCAGCCTGCCCCAACAACAGCCCCCACAGCAATCCTGGAGCAGGGAGCTCTGGAAGGAGACAGGGAGGCCAGGAGGCAGCTGGAAAGGTCAGCCAGCACCTCCCATCACCCCATGTCACACCCTCAGCCCTCTCAGCCTCTGTGACGCCCTCAAAACATCCCCCTGATCCCACTTCCAGGCCCTCTGGAGCTGGGGGAACCCCTGAGGCCCCCTGCCCCTGCTGTGGGGAGGCTCTGACCTGTGTGTGCATAATGACACGGATGACCTTGCAGTACTTCTTCATCGCTGCAAAATCCTTCTCCAGCTGCCTTTTCCCAGCCTCCTCCTGCCATTTTTTGCAGTACTTGGTGAACGCCTTCTTCTTGCTCTTGTGCCTACGACAGAAGTGGTTTAACATCCCTCAGAGCTGATTAAAGGCTTGTGCACCCTGACAGAGCAAAGAGGGGACAGGTCACCTTGTCAGGCATCTCCTGGGAGGCACAGGGTACCTGTGGATACCTGAGCCTCACCTGACTGTCAGGACCTTGAGGTGGGAAGAGGAAAGTGAATAATGAGCCATGAAAAGGGCTGGTTCAAGGGTAATTCAAACCTTTCTGCAGGAGGAATCCAGTTGTCTCCCACTGACTGACTCAGCACCATCAAAATACCGGCACAAAATCAGAGACAGGAGAAAACAGGGAGCAGAGGAATGTGGTGGGTGGGTCTCCATGGCACTGTTACAGGAGATTCCCGCAGCTAGGAAATTACAAAGCAGCCAGGCGCTTCCCTGGTACCTGCGGATACCTGAGCCTCACCTGACTGCCAAGGGCTTTGGGGTGGGAAGAGGGAAGTGAATGAGCCGTGAAAAGGGCTGGCAGGAGAAAACGGGGATCAGAGGCATGTGGGGGTGGGTCTCCATGGCACTGTCACAGGAGACACAATTGCTACAGTGAGGAAACTCGTGTTTCCCTCTCTGCTGAGGGCTGTTGATAGGTAAGAGGGTGCCGGGGGCCACATTCCACATCAATTTTCCTCCTGACAAATCTGGTTTCACTCCATTTGGTGCTTCAGCTCAAGAATTCCAGTTAACTGGGGACTGATGAGCTGGACTCACACGAGGGAAAAGGAACCTGCCATATGATATTGTGGAGAGAGCTAACTTGGTTGGGCTATTAGAATAAATTTACATATGCAAATGCTGCTCCCCAGCATCGGGCTGTTTGCGGTGTCTGTGCATGACTAAAGAAGCAGCAGTTTCACTCCACCAAGAGCTGAGCTGTCTGAGCATCCCAGAGAGCTGCAGAATTCCTGCAAGGGATCCCTCACAGGCAGCCCCCCAGGAAACCCCCCACTCTGGGAATCCCTGAAATAAATTAGGTTGGAAAAGCTCTCCAAGATCATCAAATCCAAGCTGTGCCCGATCCCCACCTTGTCACCCTGCCCAGAGCACTGAGTGCCCATCCAGGCCTTCCTTGGACACCTCCAGGGGTGGGGACTCCACCACCCCCACAGGCAATTCCAAGGTTTCATGGCCCTTTTTGGGAGCACGCACCAGTTCTTGTAGAAGCGGCGCCGGCACTCGTCGCTGATGTGCTCAGCAAAAACTGTCTTGAAATTCCTCAAGCCCTTGGGAGTCTCGATGTAGCCCACGACCCCCACCACCACCATCGGGGGGGTCTCGATGATGGTCACGGCCTCCACCTCCTCTCGCTTGGAGATCTCTGCAAGGCAGCAAAGGGAGGTGGTGCTCGGCCTCCTCTGGGATCAGGCCATTCCCTGGAGGATTCCTGCCCAGCTGGCACAGGGAGTGCTGGGGTCTCAGCCAGCCCCAGCATTCTCCTCTCCCAAACCACCACTCACCATTCCAGTGTGGAGATTTCCAGGAACCCCCAGACTCAGCTCATGCTAAGATGGCCTTTGGCCATCCAAGATCTGGATATCTGGGATATAACCTGGAAGCCGTGTGCTCCACCGCCCCTTCCCCACATTTCCCAACAAGTCTATTCCCTCCTTTCCCTCCTGGATGTGGCTCCTGCAGCCAAGCCTTACTGAGCCCAGGCCTGTGCACCTCCCGCACGGTGTGGGTCATTCCAGCTTTGTAGCCCAGGAAAGCTGTCAGGTGCACTGGTTTGCTGGGATCATCCTTGGGCCAGGCCTTCACCTTCCCTCGGTGCCGGCGGCTCCTCTTGTGGGGCAGGAAGCCCAGGTGGCCATGCCTGGGAGCAGAGAACTTGCGGTGGGACTGCGGAGAGGGACAGCAAAGGTCGGCTTCGCTCTCAGCTCCCGGAAAATGGGACAACGGGAAAAACAATAAAAAGCACCACGGGAAATCTCTGCTTTCACGTGAGAATGCTGGAGAGATTCTGGGCTGTCGCGTACATGGAAAAAGTGTCATAGAGTCATAGAATCCTGGAATGGTTTGGGTTGGAAGGGACCTTAAAGTAATCCAGTCCCACGCTGCCATGGGCAGGGACACCTCCCACTATCCCAGGGTGCTCCAATCCCCGTCCAGCCTGGCCTTGGACACTTCCAGGGATGGGGCAGCCACAGCTTCTCTGGGCACCCTGTGCCAGGGCCTCCCCACCCTCACAAGGAAGAATGTCTTCCCAATATCCCATCTAAACCTCTCCTCTGTCAGTGTGAAGTTACTAAGTGTCTGGACAAATGATGTCACAAATAAAAAACACAATCTCCCTTCTTTGGCTTCTGCTCAAGGATTTTGAAGGAGAAATACTTTCTTTACTAGCTCTGTTCTTCTGTGCTCTTAATTATAAAGGCTTATTTTGTATCCTGCAGCACCAAAAGGGCCTGCTCAGAATTCCTGGGCTTCATGTCACCAAGGCAAGTGGCACAAAACAAGCACAGCCAAGGATCGGAAAAATGTGGGAAAGGATGCCCAAAGGAATGGGTAACAGGAACATGCACAGGTTCAAAATGCACCTTGAAAACCAAATGAGAACAGATAAATGTATAAACCCCAATCACAAGGTCATGCAGTGAGAAAGCGACCTGGACAAGTCCTCACACAGCTGGTCCCAGGGCAGGGGCTGGGCTCAGCCCAAGCAGCGAAGGGTTAGTCCTGCACCCACTGCAGCTCCTTCCTAGCCCAGATCAGCCCCAGCACTCGGCTGTGCTTTCCACCAAGCTCGTCTTCCAGCCTGAGTGGAACTCTGAGGATTCCAACCCCATTCCAGAGGCACAACCAGGAGTATAACCCAATGACCCTCCGCACACAAGAGACTCCAGCAGAGCTGTACCAACCATGGGACGTCTTCAGCCAGGGGCAGCAGCAGAGAGAGGCTGTCAGGAGGTGCCTCCCCAGATTAATACTTAAGATGGTTATGGGTCTGAAGACACAAATTTAGCTGCTCGCTTCACCCGCTGCGATATTCATTTCATTCCTGGCAGGTTGGACATGACAGTTGTGGTGTGGTAAAGGTCAACTGCTGCTGGCTCAGTTTACGCTTCTCCCTCCTGAACAACCCCAGTGTGAATGGCAGGAATTAGGGCAGTTTCTGAATGGGTACCACACACCCTGAGCTGTGAACACCTGCACCAGGTACCCCTGGCACAGATTGAAGGTCTCTCCATCAGCCCAGGCCAAAAAGACTTTGTGATTTTGAAAAGAGACTGAGACAATAGATTTTGGAATCACAGAATGGTCTGGGTTGGAAGGGACCTTAAAAATCATCCAGTCCCACCTCCTGCTGTGGGCAGGGACACCTCCCACTATCCCAGGTTGCTCCAAGCCCTGTCCAACCTGGCCTTGGACACTCCAGGGATGGGGCAGCCACAGCTTCTCTGGGCACCCTGTGCCAGGGCCTCCCCAGCCTCACAGGGAAGAATTCCTTTACAATAACCCATCTAATCCTGCCCTCTGGCCGTGGGAAGCATTCCCAGCAGGTCAGGGAGTGATCCTGCCCCTATGACCAGCCCTGGTACGCACATCTGCAGGGCTGTGTCCTGCTTTAGAAACCCAGGACATAAGGGAGCTCCCGGAGCGAGTCCAGCAGAGGCTGTGAGGATGAGGAAGGGCCTGGAGCCTCTCCCTGCCCAGGAAAGGCTGAGGGAGCCGGGGCTGTGCAGCCGCCAGAGCAGCCCCAGCTGAGAGGGGCCTTCACCCCGGTGTGTCCACGTGAGCAGGGAGGGGCAGAGCAGGGCCCGGGTTCTGCTCCGGGGGGCCTGGAATGGCACAGGACGAACGGGCAGGGTCTGATCCCCGGAAGTTCCACCTGGACAGGAGGCAGAACTTCTGTACTCTGCAGTGACCGAGCCCTGGACAGAGACCAGAGGGGTGTGGAGTCTCCTTCACTGATGATATTCCAGAGCTATCTGGACACACTCCTGTGCCCTGTGCTCTGGGATGACCCCTCTGAGCAGGGAGGTGGGACAGGTGGGACACTGTCGTCCCTTGCAGCCTGAACCATCCCGGGTTTTCGGGATCCCCTCACGGAGGGACACACGAACTACAGCTCCCGGCGTGCCCCGGGGCTGCCGCCATCTTCCCACGCTCCCACCCACCCTACGGGTCGCCGCCATATTCCCGCGCTCCCGCCCCCTCAGGGGTCGCCGCCATCTTCCCCCGCCGCCGCGATGCCGGAGGACTCGGACTGGGAGGCGTACAAGGTGCCACCGACCCGCACTCCCGTCTCCGAGAGGACCACGTCGGTGCCCAACCCCGTCAACTTCTTCCAGACCGCCCTCAGCTATGTCATCGACGCGCCCGTCACCTTCGTCCGAGGTACCGGCGGGGCGAGACCCTGCCCCTGTCGCCCCTGTTCTGGTGGGAGCTGGGCAGCGATGTGGGGACGGGGACACCGGGACGGGCACACCGGGACGGGCACACCGAGACACGGGGCAAAGACATGAGGACACGCGCTCCGGCACAGGCAGAGGGGACACGCAAGGGCACGGGGACACTGGCCCTGACAGTAACACAGCACCGGCAGAGGAACAGGACAGGGAACACAGACAAGAACACAGCATGCACACATAGACATGGGACACTGACAAGAACACAGCATGGACACTGGGACACGGACACGGGACACAGCATGGACACTGGCATGGATGGACACAGGGACATGGGACAGAAAAGAACACAGCATGGATACAGGCACATGGGATACAGCATGGACCTTGGGACAGACACAGGGACAAGGGACAGACAACACAGTATCAGTGATGGAACATGGGACACAGCACGGACAGTGGGAGAGGTGAGGGGCATGGGACACAGACAGTAACACAGCACGGACAGGACAGACACAGGCATGGAACACGGCCCAGAGGGACAAACACCCCCGTGGGCACGAGCTGGAGGCAGACACGGACTTGCTGCTGCTGCCTGGGAAGGTGACACACACCAGGCAGTGCTAGCACTGGGGCTGTGCTGCCCCTCAGAATGGGGGCCCGGGGTGTGTGACCAGGATGTCCCTGCTGTCCCTGCAGAGTGGATCGAGCGGCGGCAAGCCAAGAACAAGTTTTATTACTACCACCAGAAGTTCCACCGTGTGCCCGACCTGAGCGAGTGCCTGGAGGGCGACTACCTGTGCTACTACGAGGCCGAGGCTCAGTGGAGGAGGGACAGGTATGGCTGTCCCTGGACTGTCCCTGGCTGAGGTTACAGCAGGGCACTCAGCCCTGGGACCTGCAGTGTTTTGGTGGATGTTGGGGGGCTGAGACAGCACGTCCTGCCCACCCCGTTACACATCACCCACATCACTGTCCTCCTGTCCCTGCAGCACACCTGGGCAGGGTGGCATTAGGGACCAGGATGCTGAAAATCCCAGAGCTGACATTCCACAGGGTGTCCTCACCCCTTGGTTCAGCTTTTCCGTCATCTCTTGGCTGCTGCTGCGTTCATCACCATCTTTCCTGCAGGATGGTTGACCAGGAGATCGTGGAGATAGTCCGGGAAAGGCTGGGTGCGTGCAAGCAGAGGGAAGGGCCCAACCAGTTCCAGAACTGTGCCAAGGAGATGGAGCTGCTGGCACAGGTCACCAAGGCCTACCAGGACAGATGTGAGTATGGCAGCAGCACATAGAGAAAGGGGATCTCAGTCCACATCCCATCCTTCACATGGAACACAGGCCTATGGGAGGCACTGCTCAGACATTTCCTTGCTTTTTTAGATGGTGATCTGGGTTTCCATGGGAATGCACGGACGTGCCTGATGAAGCAGAAGCACAGGATGATGGAGGAGAGGAAAGCAGCACAAGAAAAGGAATCTGAGTAGAGCTAAAACACTTCCCCCTCTCTCCATGGTGCTGGTATCCACGTGCATGTTGCTTCTTGACCTCTGGTGCTGTTGGCCTCAAAAATAAACGTGCAGCCCAGACATCTGTAGTTGGGATCTGGATTTGTTCTTTGAAGAGCTCTGCAAAGCCCTCATCTCCAGGTACTTGGGGCTGGCAGTACTGGGGTTTGCCCTGTGGACCTCTCCCTCTCCTCCATGAGGCACCAGAACACTCCATGCTGCTCTGCCCAGCCCTGGCTGAGAATTCCCTTGGTTTGGGTAAACACGAGGTGACCCTGGAAGTGTCCAAGGCCAGGCTGGATGGAGCTTGGAGCAACCTGGTCTAGTGGAAGGTGTCCCATGGCAGGAGTTGGAATGAGATGAGTTTCCATGTCCTTTCCAACCCAACCCACTCCATGATTTGATCCACATGCCCCGTGCACCAACCCCCACCACAGCAACCACCAGTTCCTCGTTCAATGATCGCTTTATTCTCGTACAAAACCCCCTTAGGTGGCGGCCACAGCAGCGGCCTGGGTCCTCTGCACAGACACCCTGGTGTGGGTCTTTGCCAGATGATCAGTGAACTCCTGCAAAAAACACAGCAACACTGGGTTATTTCCTCCAATCCCTCTCACAGCTTCCTCATCACTTCCCACCCCTGCTGTGCATGTGGGGCTGGGGCAGTTCAACTTTTTACTTAGTATTCCGAAGTTTTCCTCTTTCCATGAAATGCCATTTTCAATTATCGCTCAAAACTAAGATGCTTAAAGATTACACTTCCCTGGGGTTGGCTCAGACTGAAACTCCTCTTATATCATTGTAACTACCCATTCTTTGAGTACAGAAATCTGAATTTTAAGGGTGGGAAGGGTAAGACTTGAGCTCTGAGTTGCTGAAATGCTCGTACCTGGTAAGGAGACTTGGTGAAGACGGTCTCTTTCCAGAGGTCAGGAGTCAGGTAACTGTAGGTTTTGGAGATGGCATCGAAGGTGGCTTTAGCTGTGAAGAGATGTCACACATGGCCTGTCACTGCTGCTGAACCACCTCTCTGGTCCCACCCATGAAGTACCACAGCGCCAAAAATGTGGGATTTTGAAAGGACCAGGGAGACCACGGGAGGGTCTCTCTGCCGAACCCACAAAACTCTGGTTTCTCTCTCTCTCCATTTACGACAATTACACTACGGCACACAAGTGCAATCGCGCAGATTGGGAGATTTCAGTGTCAGCACGTGTAAAACCCCCATTTTCTGTAACTAAATTTACAGAACTCGAGGGTCACCTGCAGCAGGACCAACCTGCACTGTCAGCAGAAGTCCTGGCTTCTGCTCCATCGCTCGAGGCACAAAACACTGCAAAAATGGAGATGCTGTGCCCCATCAGCGACAACGGCCCCAGAGCTCACCGAAGTTGCCGAGGGTGGCCGTGCAGCCCCGTGCCGAGGTGTAGCAGTCATCGATGCCAGCCATCATCAGCAGCTTCTTGGGGACGGGGGCAGACACGATCCCGGTGCCGCGGGGAGCCGGGATCAGGCGCACCAGGACGGAGCCGCAGCGCCCGGTGACCTGCAGGGACACAATGGGTCACAGCCCCCAAGCACAGCCCTGGAACAGCCCTGGGGGCCAGGCTGGCAGGGGACTCTCACCTTGCAGGGCACCGTGTGTGGCTTCCCGATCTTGTTGCCCCAGTATCCGCGTCGCACGGGCACGATGGACAGCTTGGCCAGGATGATGGCCCCGCGGATGGCCGTGGCCACCTCCTTGGAGCACTTCACACCCAGCCCCACGTGGCCGTTGTAGTCCCCGATGGCAACAAATGCCTGGAGGCACAAGAGGAGTTTTCACTGCTGCCTCAGTGGGATCTCCCACCAGGGACACTCCATGGCGTGTGCTCAGCAGGAAGTCACAGCTCACTCCCAAAGCCATTTTTCCCCTCAGAGCTCATCCTTCAAGTCAAAACCAGGCAAAATTGAAGAACTGGGATTCTGCTGCAGCCTGGTCAGAAATCCCAATGATTTCCAAATAGCGTTCACTCTTTACACCCAAAACTGTTCCCTGAAAACCCAGCACTGCTGTGGCAAAAGCAACTTAATTTTGTAGTCTCAAAACAGCTTGGTTGAAAGGACTCTTAAAGGTCTTACAGTTCAACTTTTGGGCCAGTGCTGCTTTAAGGAACATCTGCACATATGACCAAGATTTCAAAGTTAATATATTTACTAAACTTCTAACGGGCCTCATAGGGAAATATTTACTGGATACTACAGAAAGGGGGATTTGGGAGTGATTAAAATGACACTGAAAATGCAAGAAAGAAGTTTTAAACGTCAGGATCCAAAAGAACAGAGTTACCTTGAACCTGGTGCGCTGCCCAGCACGGGTCTGTTTCTGCACAGGCATAATCTTCAGCACCTCGTCCTTCAATGAGGAGCCCAGGAAGAAATCGATGATCTCCGACTCCTGCAAGAGCCAGGCTCTGAGCACACAGAAATCAAGGAATCCTGGAATGGCTGGGGTTGGGAGGGACCTTACAGATGAGTTTATCTACCCCCTTGACATGGGCAAGGACACCTTCCACTATCCCAGGCTGGTCCCAGCTCCATCCAACGTGGTCTTAGACGCTTCCAGGCATGGGGCAGCCACAGCTTCTCTGGGAGAGGGGCTCCAACTCTCAGAGCCATCTCTCTGCCTCATCACTTCCGTGTCCACAGCAACTCACCTTGATGGGAAGTGAGAATAAGTAAATCTCCTCGAGAGACTTGATCTTCATATCCTTGACCAGGCGACCGAGTTTGGTGACAGGAATCCACTGGAGAAGAAATCCACCAGCAAGAATCAGCACGTGCCAGCACCCACCGGGACCCGGCTCTGCTGCCGCATCCTCGGGGCTAGCACCACACACGGCCCCGCACCCCCGATCCCCACTCACCTCCTTATCCTCGGCTTTGCCTCCACGGGCCCCGCGGCCTCTTCCGCGGCCCCTTCCGCGGCCGCGCCCGCGGCCCCGCAGCCCCGTCCCGAATCCACCGCGGAAGCCCCCGCGGGCCGCTCCTGCTCCTCCCGCAGCACCGGCGTCGTCCGCCATTTGCTAGAACAGAGCGGATTATCAGCCGGGCCCGCTGGCCGCGGATGCGGCCGGATAGGCCGCGCTGCCGCCCGGTCCCCGCCGCCATCACTCCTACACTTACGTGATCTCTCAATATAGAAGGCCGCGCCGCCGCGCCGCTCGCTATTTATAGTCCGCGGGCGTCTCGCGAGAGCAGCGCCCGGCAGTGCGAGCCCCACGAGCTGAATGAGGAATACACCGGGCACGGAATAAGCGATTTCTGGTGAGTTATACAGAGTGCGGGGCGAGCGCGTGCGCGACTCCCGGTATATACGGGGAGCGCACGCTCAGAGCGCGCAGTGAGAGGCGAGGTGTCGGCAGGTGAGGAGTGGGGCTTGGCAGTGAGCGGGAGGGCTCTTCCACCTTTCTCTCTTTCTATGCGCCTTTAACCTTTATGAAACTCTCCTGGGAAGTGTTCATGGCGCTGCCGGAGCCCGACCCGGAGGGGTGCGGGAAGCGGCCCAGGAAGCTGCTCCGGGGTGCCCGGTAGCGTTCGGCGCGGTCTGAAAATCACTCGGGGTCTGCTGTGGCCCCAGGTGAGATAACGGCGCCCATAGCATAGGGAACATTTAGCTTATTCCTCACGACTGTGTGTGGGGAATGAAACCCATGTTCCCATAAGCCCCGTGCTGGGCGGGTACCGGAAATGGCGGTGTTATAATGGCTGATGCTCAGAGCGCTTTTTAATTCCTGTAACAGGTACCGAGCGTGGCCGGATTGTGGAGCTGCCTCTGCCTGGCCGGTGAGAGCCGCGGGCTGGGCTCACACTTCCATGGCGATCACTGCCTGGGAAGGGGCTGTTAAGAGCACAGGGATGCTGTGAGGAACGGCGATACAGGATCCACTGTTGAAAACTATTCGTGTTTGTATTTTTATGTGCAATAAAAGATGAATTGCTTAAAAAATTGAGTGTCCAATCTCTCTTCGTTCTAATTGTCAAAAAATCTTGCTTTATCCTATGATCCGACCCGGGGAGTCGATTGTTTGGGGCGGGGAAGGAATCGTTTGCTGGAGAACGCTCAGGATAACTGGAAAGCGGCGCGGGGGCTGCTCCAGGCCGGGCTGCCGCCGCTTGCACGAAGGAATGGGGAATTTTTGTCCCGTTATCCCGGATCCGCCTCTTGCCCACCCCAAGCGTGGCGCCGGTGGCGTCCCCTCGGTTTACGTCATCGCGCGCGCCGGAAGCGCTTCCTCGGGGGCAACCGGAAGCACGTGGCCCGCGGCCATGGCGGACACCGCTGCGGCCGCCGCCACTGCCGTGCGCTTCAAGAGCAAGTGAGGGACCGGCGGGACCGGGCGGGGGCTGCGAGGGCGAGTGGAGGGACCCACGGGGCAGGGCTGGGGCTGCGCCGCCGGAGCCCCCGGGCCGCCGCCGTTCCGGTTTAACGGGGCCGCTCCACGTGTGTCTTTCCCTTCTAGCTACGCTGTGTCTCGGAAGATTGAGCCGTTCTACAAGGGAGGGCGAATCCAGGTAATCCCGGCTCTGGAGGGTTTGGGAATGTCGTGTCTCCTGGCTCTAACGTTCCTGCTTCCCAATCCCTTTTCACCAGATAAGCCGCGATGGGAAATTCATGTTCTGCCCCTGTGGGAGCAAAGTCAACGTCATCGATGTGGAAACAGGAGCCCTCCTGCACAGCCTCCAGCAGGTGATGGGGATCAGCCTCTCCTGAGGGTTTTCCGAGGCTCCCGTGTTTTCCCACTCCTGGTGTAAAGCTCCCAGGAGTGAGGAGTGCAGGGAGGATGGGAACGGACCCAAACACAGACAGGTGGTTTTTGGGTTGTCCCTGAGCTGCGCTCAGTGTCAGCAGAGCCACGTGGAGAAGGGAACTCTGAGATCTTTCTCAGAAAGATCTGATCTCTCTCTCTTAACTGCGGGATTTCCTTCTGTTTTCCCAGGATGAGGAAGAGGATGTCACTGCATTTGTGCTCAGCCCTGATGACGAGGTGGGTTTGTGCTGGGAGCACTCAGCAGCCTGGGAGAGGCCCTGAAGGAGCCTTTGGGCAACGCTCCCAGGAACGGGGAGGATTTTGGGGTGCCCTGTGCAGTGCCAGGGGTTGGACTCGATCTTTGTGTGTCCCTTCCCGCTGAGGAGATTCCATGATTCTATTCCACGACCTCTGCGCTTCCAGAGATCCCCACGGAGCCTCCCAGGCCGTTCCCTCTGGGTGTGACTCAGCCTTGCTGAGAGCCCGAGCTCCGACAACGGCACCTCCGTGCTCCGCGTGTGGGCACTGGCAGCAATCCCAGCCAGACGTGACCAGGCTGACGGAGTTTTCCTTGCCCTGCTTGTTCCCAGGTGCTGGTGACGGGCAGCCGGGCGCTGCTGCTGCGGCGCTGGCGCTGGAGGGAGCCCAGGTGTGACCGCACCTGGCGGGCCGTGCACGCCGCGCCCGTGGCCACCATGGCCTTCGACCCCACGGCCACCCTGCTGGCCACAGGTACGAGCTGGGCCACTCGTGGTGAGGGTGATCCCGGGGATCCTCCTCCCGGAGAACTTCCCTTGGCTGCGGCCTCCCGAGTGCACGGTCAGGAGGGGTTCAGTGCTCCAGGGCTGGGTCCAGCTCGGGGCTCCAGGAAAGGCAAGGAGCTGCTGGAGAGGGTCCAGAGGAGGCCACAGAGATAATTTGGGGTCTGGAGCATCTTTCCCATGAGGAGGGGCTGCGGGAGCTGGGCCTGGATGGTGTGGAGAAGGGAAGGCTGAGGTACATTGGATTTCCCACATCTCTCTCCTCCATAGTTCATTCCCGTATTCCTTCTTTTCCCAGGTGGCTGCGACAGCACCATCAAGGTCTGGGATATGATCAAACACTACTGCACACACAACCTGAAAGGATCCTCTGGAGTGGTACAGTAAGTGATTGTCAGTCCCTGGAATTACTGTGCTGCTGGAATACTGGGATTGAGGTGAAATTCTTGAGTTAATGGAACATGAAGGTCCATTCCAAGCAAGTTCTGGGCTCTTCTTTCTGGTTTTCGAGAGCAGGATTATGTCTGATTTTGCCCAGTTTGGTCAAGAATTTTCACGGACTCACAGAATTGTTAAGGTTGGAAAAGCCCTTTAAGGTCATCAAGTCCCACTCCCGTGTTCAACCCGAACCCACATCCTCAGATTTGTTGGGATCCAAATGGAAAACCTTTGCTTGCTGACTGATGTACCCCAAGGACATGGAAACACTGGAAAAGATAAACAATAATTTTTTCTGGTGGGTGGCAGAGGGATGAGATCCTACAAAGGAAGTCTCAGAAATTTGTGTCAGTTGATCTCTCACAGAATCCTGGAATGGTTTGGGTGGGAAGGGACCTTAAAGCCCATCCCATTCCACCCCTCCCACTAGCCCGGGCTGCTCCAAGCCCTCCCAAGCTGTCCTGCTGTGGAATGTGCATTATTTAACTGTTGGGTGTCCCTCTCCTCCTGCCCAGCCTGGTCGAGTTCCACCCGGACATCTCCCGCCTGCAGCTCTTCTCCTCCTCCATCGACTACAGGATCCGCATCTGGGACCTGAATTCCAGCAGATGTGTGGCAGTGCTGGATGGGCACTTCAGTGCTGTCACCTCGCTGGCGTTTGCAGATGGGAACACCCTCCTGAGGTACCGCCTGGAGGGCCCTCACCCCTGTCCTGTTCTCCCTGCCAGGCCGGGGGGATTCTGGAGGGGCTGGGCAGGGTCTGCTCTGAGGGGAGGGACTTCTGCCAGTGCTCAGCACCTGTCCATGGGAATCATGGAATGGCTGGGGTGGAAAGGACCTTAAAGCCCATCCAGTCCCACCCCATGACATGGGCAGGGACACCTTCCACTATCCCAGGTTGCTCCAAGCCCTGTCCAGCCTGGCCGTCTTTCTGGGAATACACTGTGCTGGCACAGGGAATGCTGCTGCTCTCTTTCCCGTGGCCTCTCCAGAAAGAACTCCCACAGTGCCAGATTTGCACTCCGAGCCTGAGTTGAACAGGTTTAGCAGTGAAACTGAGCCTTTCCTTTGCAGCTCTGGCCGGGATAAGATCTGCATGGTTTGGGACCTGGAAACCAGGCAGAGCCAACGAACCGTCCCTGTCTACGAGGTGAAACTGCTCTTTGTTCTTCCTTGTGTTGTGGTCCTGGGGTCCCTGTCCCTCTTTAGGGTCTGTACATTGTGAAATCAGGTTTTTCTGCCTTCCCAGGAGTTTTCAGCTCTGGTTCTGTGCCTCTCTGACTCTTGCAGACCGTGGAAGCCGCTGTGTTGCTGCCTGAAAAGGGAGATTTCTCTCAGCTGGGTGTGAAGAAACCAGGGCTGCACTTTGTCACAGCTGGCAGCAAAGGTGAGGGTCACTGCCGCGTTTGGAGCCTGCAGGGTGGCACTGCAGACACCTCCTTGCTGTTTTTCCTGGGATGTGTGTTCTCCCTGTGGCAGAAGCCTTGCACTGGAGAGCAGAGCCTGCTCCCGAGTTCCTCTGGCAGGAGTGGATGAGCAGGATGGGGCCGGCACACTCTGATCCATTTAATACTCAAACACATTTATCTGTATTTTCAAACTCAATGAAGTTTGATTTGCACTGAAGAAGCAAAACCTTGAGGCTTTTCCTGCCCCTGGATCCTGCCCAGTCCTTGGAGCTGAGCGGCTTTTCCCAGCAGGCTTTGGATGACATTCCCTGGGCGTCCACTGCGTAAAGCAGTGGCCCTGCCATGATTTCTGCTGGTTCTTTCAGGCATCCTGAGGGTGTGGGAGGTGGCCACAGCCGCCTGCGTGCACTCCCAGCCCGTGCCCTTCGCGCTGCGGGAGGAGCCGAGCGAGCGCAGCCTCTCCCAGTGCCGGTTTGTTCCCGGCAGGAACGAGATCCTCACCGTGTCCGTGGAGCACAACATCGTCTTCTACGACGCCCAGACCCTTCAGCTCAGGAAGCAGGTGACTCCCTTTCCCTTTATCCACGCCCCAGGATCAGCTCTGCCCCTGGGAAGAGCTTTGTCCAGGGCTGCCCTCGGCTCCGGCCTGTTCTGGAATTGTTCCCTGGCGCCAGGGAATTTCACTGGTTTGGAGGAATGTTGTCCGGAGACCAACACAAGGACAAGGAAGCAGAACAGGCCTGGCCGGAAGCCCCTCCTATGTGTAGATTTTACACCCAGGATGAAATGAAAACCAGCCATTCCCACCTTCTCCTCCAGCTGCCTTTTCCCTGTTGGACTCTTTCCATTCCAGCTGGCGGGATACAACGAGGAGGTTCTGGATGTGAAGTTCCTGGGCCCTGGTGACTCTCACATCGTTGTGGCCACCAACAGCCCCCAGCTGAAAGTGTTTGAGCTGGCAACGTCCCACTGCCAGATCCTGTACGGCCACACAGGTGCGTGACAGCGCTGGCCTGGGGGGGACGTGGGCAGCTCTTCCCAAATCCAGCTTCTCCTGGAATTCTTGTGGAGTTCTCTCTGGAGCAGCATCACAGCAGGTTTGGGAGTTGTGCGGAGGGAGGATATATCCCATTGTCCCTGCCCCTGGCAGTGAGATCAGTTTAAACTGAGCTGAAGGTGTAGGGGTGTGACAAAAGGGACGCTGGCCAGTCCCCGTGTCCCAGACCTGTCCCCAGCACCAGCACTGGGCTCATCAACTCCCACCTTTCTGTTGCCCCATTTCAGTCTTGCTGTGCACCCACCCGGTTTTATTTCTTCTGTTTAGAAACAATCCTGGCTTTGGACGTGTTCAGGAAAGGCCTGATGTTCGTCACCTGTGCCAAGGTGTGTCCCTGTTCTTCGGTTCGTGGAACCCCTCATTCCGTGGGCAAAGCTATATTATTTTTGGAACTCCAGAAAGGGCTTTTGTTCTGCCCTGTCCCTGCATGGGACATCCCCCAAATGTCCCTGCATCCCCCAAATATACCCCAATATCACGTTTTAACGTTGTCCCTGGGAAAATTGATTTTATTGTAAGTTGACCGTATTTTATTCGCCTGGAGGAGATTTTCCCTTCTCTAAACAATTTGGTCTGCAGTTAGAGTTCAGAAAAGTTGTTGGTGTGAGGCTGATGGGAGAAGAGGTGCCACCAGCCCTGATACAGCCAGGAAGGGGCTCTGATACAGGCAGGAAGGAAGCTCTGATACAGGCAGGAAGGAAGCTCTGATACGGGCAGGAAGGGGCTCTGATACAGGCAGGAAGGAAGCTCTGATACAGGCAGGAAGGAAGCTCTGATACAGGCAGGAAGGAAGCTCCATGCTGGAAGCCCACAGTGGAGGCTGATCTTGTTCGTGTCTCTGGCAAAGGTGAAGGTTCGAGCTGGAAATTCAGGGATCAGTCGGGCTCGGGATGCGGTGAAAGCCCAGGGAATGGATGGCTTCCCAGAAACCCCCAGTGGTTCCCGTTCTCTCCCCACAGGACAGGAGCATCCGTGTGTGGCGGATGGGCAGGGCTGGCAGGGTGACCTGTGTGGCCCAGGGGCTGGGCCATGCCCACGGCGTGGGCGCCGTCGCCTGCTCCAGGTAACACCGGCTGGGGAAGGGTCCCCCCCCGTGTCCACAGGGAGTGGTGGGAACGTGCTGGGCGATGGCTGCCTCCTCCTCATCCCTGCTCCCGGCTTCTCGTGGTGCTCCGAGGGTGAAGGGATCGTGGGATGGTTTGGGTTGGAAGGGACTTTAAAGATCATGCAGTTGCAACCCCCCCGGCTGGATCTTCCCGGGATGATTTGGGGGGTTTGGATGCACGTCTGTCTATCCATAAGTCATGAAGTTGCATTTCTGTCTAACTCTTGCTTGCCTTAAAGAGCAGCAGCTGGAAAAGTTCATGGAATCCTGGAATGGTTTGGGTTGGAAGGGATCTTAAAGCCCATCCAGTCCCAACCCTGCCATGGGCAGGGACACCTCCCACTATCCCAGGTTGCTCAGAGCCCTGTCCAGCCTGGCCTTGGACACTTCCAGGGATGAGGAGTCATTCTGAAATGAAAGAGCTGGAAAACCCTGCTCCACATCCCAGCAGTGGCTGAGATGGTGGAGATCCCAGCCAGGGAGGAGAAGCCCCTGATTTCTTTCCCTCCACTGGATGGTTTCCTTCCTTCCAGACTGAAGGAAAACTTTGTAGTAACGAGCAGCCAGGACTGCACCATCAAGATCTGGAATATCCCGGAATCCCTCACTTCCAAGGCAAAAGCAGCCCTGATCTCCAGTCCAGAAGCCCTCCACGCCAGAGTGACCGAGCGGGGCCATGACAAGGTAAAGCCCCAGCTGTGGGGCCTTCAGTGCTCCAGGCTCCCTCCTGCGCTGCCCCCTCCATTTGCTCCGTGTCCCACAGCCAGACCCAAGGCCTGACCCTCTTCCTCCTCCTCTTGTGGCTTCCCCAGGACATCAACAGCGTGGCGGTGTCACCCAATGACAAACTGCTGGCCACGGGCTCGCAGGACCGGCTGGCCAAGCTCTGGTCCTGCTGCGACTGCTCCTTGCTGGGGGTGTTCTCCGGGCACAGGCGTGGGGTCTGGTGTGTGCAGTTCTCCCCCGTGGATCAGGTGCTGGCCACCTCCTCGGCCGATGGGACCCTGAAGCTCTGGGGACTCCGGGATTTCAGCTGCCTGAAGGTGACGGGGGCTTTGCCCCTTGCTCTGGGAAAAACCTTGGGGTTGGTCAAGGATCCTTCAAAAAGGTGGAACTGATTTCTTTGGGCTTTATGAGTCAATCTGGTCCTTTTGGAAGAGGTCTCTCTCCAGAGGCCTGGCAGGGACTGGGACACTGCTGAGCTGCCTTTCTGTTTTCCAGACCTTTGAAGGCCACGATGCCTCAGTGCTGAAGATCATCTTTGTGAGCAGAGGGGCTCAGCTGCTCAGCAGGTTCGTGCCTGCCCCGGGAATCTGGGGAAGATGCCAGAACTGAGGGAATATCTGAGCTGACCATCACTCCAAGAGGGAAGGGTCTTGTGCCCAAAGAGTCTTTGGAAAGGCTGACAGGAAGGTGCCATGTTTAGGCCAAGCTTTCTGCAGGGGCTAAGTTAATCTTCCTCTTCCCCAGATATTCCATGGATTCTGTTCAGTTGGCACTGTTGGGTTGGGACACGATAGACAGCTGAGGGTGCATCTTGCCCCCCACACTTCTGGTTAATTTTGCTCCCGTTTGGAAGGCACTGGGACGAGACAAGTCCATCTGATATCTGAGGTGAGGCAGAGCAAGAATGGATCAGCCCGGTGATTCTCTGTGTTCTGTTTCTCTTCCAAAAGTGGATCTGATGGTCTCTTAAAACTCTGGACAATTAAAACAAACGAGTGTGTGAAAACGTTGGATGGCCACGAAGATAAAATCTGGGGCCTTCACTCCAACAAGAGGGATGACATGGTGGTGACAGCCTCCAGTGACTCCTGCATCACCCTGTGGCAGGTACAGCACAGGGGGCCTGGATCCTCCCTGGGTTTGTTTTTGGGATCATTGGAGAGCCCAGCATCCCAGTGGCTTGTTCCTCATGTGCTCTCCTGGTTTCCTGCCGTTTGAAATTGGGTCAGTAAGGCCCCAGTTCTGGGGCTTGGGGTTATTTTTTGTCCATCCTGTATTTCTCCAGAGCAGCAGATGGGCCCCAGCACTGATGCTTTGGAGGGAAATTGAGAATTGCTGGATTTAGCACTTAAATTACCCTGAGATCTTGCTGCAGAAACTGGTCTCAAAATCACTTGATGGCTAAATCAAAATCCATCTGTGTTAAAGCAGGATTGGATAGTTTTATCCTGGTTTTTTTTTTATAGGATGTCACTGAAATGGAGGAGAAAGAAGCACAAGCTAAACAGGAGGAGCAGATTATGAAGTGAGTTGATCCTTGTGCAGCAAAGAGCTGGGAAAGACAAACTGTCCAGGGAAAGTGTCCCCACCTGGAGCCATCCCAGCTCCATCCGATCCCAGTACTGCAGTGAGGGAACTGAGGCATTTATTGACTGACTTTTGGGCAGTAACTGTTACTGCCAAATCTGCTGCTTTTTGTGTAGTGGGGTTTTTTCCACCACACAAATACTGGTCTCACGCTCACCCCTGATTTGTTTTCCAGAGAGCAGGAGCTTTCTAACCTGCTCCATGAGAAAAGGTACCTCAAAGCTCTGGGCTTGGCAATTTCCCTGGACCGGCCGCACACCGTGTTGATGGTGGTCAAGGGTGAGTCCACTGTGTGCTCTCAAGGCCTTTTCCTGCCCTCTCTGCTTTCCAGAATGCCTTTTCCAGGTAGTTCAAGGCTGCAAAATCTAATGATTAGCCTGAAAGCCTTTCCCTTTCTCTCTCCCATTTTCCTAAGTGAAATCGCCCCAGGGAACCCATGGTCTCCCTGCTCTCAGCCCTGGTGACTCCTCATCTCTCTCTCTCCAGCCATCCTCAAGGAACCTGATGGGAGGAGGCACTTGGAGGAGAACCTTGTTCGGCTCCGGAAGGATCAGAAAGGTTTGTTTTGCAGGATGCTTGAAGTGCTAAAAGCTTTCAGGTCAGAGTTGTTTGCTCAGCTGAGATTAGGATCCTACAATCCTGGAATGGCTTGGGTTGGGTGGAACCTTAAAGCCCACCCAGTGCCACCCCTGCCAGGGGCAGGGACACCTCCCACTATCCCAGGGTGCTCCGAGCCCCGTCCAGCCTGGCCTGGGACACTCCCAGGGATGGGGAGCCTCAGTCACTGTAAGATCCAGGGGACGTTTTCCAGTGTGGCCTCTCCCGTGTGCCAGCCTGGACGGGCTTCCTTCCCCCACAGAGGCAGTGCTGGCATTCCTGGTGACCTGGAACACCAACTCCCGACACTGCCACGAGGCCCAGGCTGTCATGGAGACCCTCCTGAGGCACGAGGCTCCGGACGAGCTCCTGCAGTTCTCGGGAATTAAATCTGCTGTGGAGTCCCTGCTGCCCTACACGGGTGAGTCAGGGCGGGGCGGACGTGGGCTGGAGGGGCTGGCATGGATCAGGGATCCTGGAATGGCCTGGGTTGGAAGGGACCTCAAAGTCCAAAGCCATGGGCAGGGGCACCTTCCACTCTCCCAGGTTGCTCCAGCCTGGCCTTGGACACTTCCAGGGATCCAGGGGCAGCCACAGCTTCTCTGGGCACCCTGTGCCAGGGCCTCCGCACCCTCACACTGAGGAATTCCTTCCCAATATCCTATCTATCCCTGCCCTCTGGCAGTGGGAAGCCATTCCCTGTGTCCTGTCACTCCATCCCTTGTCCCAGGTCCCTCTCCAGCTCTCCTGGAGCCCCTTTAGTTTCTGGAGAGCTCTAAGCTCTCCCTGGAGCCTTCCCTTCTCCAGGCTGGACATTCCCAGCTCTCCCAGCCTGGCTCCACAGCCTCAGGACAGGTTCTGCTGCCTCTCCCGTGACACTGATCCTTCCCCTCCTCGCAGAGCGCCACTTCCAGAGGCTGAGCCGGCTGCTCCAGGCTTCCATGTTCCTGGAGTTCGTGTGGCAGAACATGAGGCTGGCAGACGTGGCCCAGCAGGACCCTGGGGCTCTGTGACCCCCCTCCTACCACCTGCTCTTTCCAAAGGGGAGAAGCTCTTTCCCACCAGGATGGCAGCTGGATTCTCAGTTCCTGTATTTTATAATAAATTTTTTAATTCCTAAAACAAGTCCAGCATCCCATCTCCTTGGGGCTGAATGAAAGGAAAAAGTAATTTCTTTGGCCAAGCTGTGCTTTGTGTTTTCACACCCTGAATTTTCAGACTCTCTCATTTAGTTTGGAGGAAAGGCAGAATCCCGACAAACAGTTGGGCTTTTCTGGGATTTAAAAGACTTCATGGAGCTTGGGCAAAGCAACCCGGACCAAGGCAGGGGTCTGAGCTGTGCCCACCCCAAACTTAGCACCTGGGAGGGAGAGCAGCCCAATTTAAATTCCCCAGGTAGCACATTTTTAAAGTATAAAACACAAGCAAGCTTCAGAGCTATTGACATGTATTTTATTTCAGAGACAAAAATATATAAAATTCAGAACAACACAAATACCTCACAAGTTGTTTATAAAAATATTAACAGCTACCTGGGAGAATAATTACAATTAAAGCCATCAATGTATAGAAAAGTCTTATGTTTCCTGTAACACTTTTTCTAACTCATTTCTAGCAAGTGAGTGATGACGGTGAGTTTCAGTAACTGCCCAGCCCTCTGGAAAGAGGAATGTTTTGTCCATGAAAGTGACCTCTGTCCCATCCCCCGGTGGGACACAAGCTGTGCCAGCCCTGGTTGTGTTCCTGTGCCCGCACAGACAGGGCTGGAGGGAACAGGCAGGGACGAGGCTCCTCCCCAACAGGTTTTTTGTTCTCACAACCATTCAGCAGACCCAGCCCATCCATGTATTTCATGGCCTCTCCACTAACCTTTAAAAAACCCCCCAAACCAACACCAAAAGTCAGAGTTAAAGATATACATTTATATAAAATCGGGGGTTCGGGTACATGACATCACCGGGCTGCATCATCCCATCCCTCCCCCGTCCCGTGGCTGGCTCAGGGTGCCATGGGTGACTCCACGTCACTCTCGGGACATCCTTTTGCCCTCCGGGGTGGCCACAGCTCTGCCAGCTCACCCTGGCGCGGGGAGTAACACAGCCATGACTGTGAGACCTTCCCAGCCTGCAGGACAAACGCCTGCCTCCGGGAGAACCAGCCGAGAATTCCAAGTGACCTCCGACTCGGGAGCTGCCGGATCCGCAGCAAGCCGCACCACTCAGTCCGGTCCCAGTGGCTCCCTGGTCCCCGTGCGAGCTGCAGCACGGACGGTGTTGCCCAGGGAGGCGATGGACGCGGGTGTGTCCGTCGGGATCCAACAGGTCCTCGGGAAGGCGCATTCCCAAACCCCGGCGCTCCGGTGCCGCTGCCCACGGCTCCCGGGGGTCTCTGGCGAGCGGGGCCGAGGCCGGGCCGGGCCCTCAGCGCAGGCTGGGGAGGGCCGGCCGGGGCCCCGAGCGCTGCAGGGCGCGTTTGGTGAGGGTGCTGCAGCGCTGCAGGATCTCGTGGGCAGAGGGACGCGCCGGCACCGCGGGGACACCCGGGGCCGGCTCGGGCTCGGCTCGGGAGGGGCTCAGCTCGGCTGCAGACGACTCCACAAAGCCGGAATCGTTCCTGTCGCTGGCAGTGAGGCCCGGGGACTTGTGGCCGCGGGCAGGAGAGCTCCGGGCCTGCTCCACCTCGGGCAGGGATCGGGACAAGTTGGGTTTCCAGGTCAGCCGCGTGTCCTGCTCGCTGCTGCTCCCCGAGCTCAGGGATGAGCTGTCCAAATCCAGCTCCGGCGTGGAGCTGGCCCTGGGCAGAGACGTGGATCTGCTTCTCTGAGAGCTCCCGTCCTCTTCCCTGGGGCCAGAGGAAGAGCCAGGCTGCAGCCGGGGCTGTGCCACAGCCTCCCCGCGGGGCTGGGGGGAGCAGAGGCTCGGCGTGGAGGCGTTGAGCCCGCAGCTCATCATGGTCTGCAGCTTGCAGTGAGGGTTCTTGTAGGGCCGGAGGCACATGGAGGGCAGGTAGCCTGTGTGGCCATTGTACCTGAGGGCACGGATGGAAAGAACACTGAGCAGATCCTTCCACCAGCTCGGGCCAAGGGGAGGGAGCAGAGCACCTGGGGAAGCAGGTGAGCGCTCAACTCCATCTGTACGCGGGGTGTGAGGACAGGGAAACCGTCCCCAGACATGGACGTTCAGCTCAGGAGAGCTCCTGTGCATCCCAAAAGGGGAGGAACAGGCAGGCAGCACCTGCAGCAGGTAACCAGCTCCCTCGGGGAGCCAGGACTTTGGAAAAGCCTCCTCACCTGATGAGCCACCAGCCGTTGTGGGATCTCCTGACCACCTCCACGACCACCCCCTGGTTCAGCGAGAGCTCGTCTGCCTTCTGAGCCTCGTAGGCCTGCACCACAAAGTACAGGCTGCCTGTGGAGACAGGGAGAGGTTAGATTTGCCTCGTGGAGAAAATGCACTGATCCTTGTGAGAGACCAGCTCCCTGCAGGGCAAGTGTCCCTGAGAGTGACTGCTTTGCTCAGGGACCCCAATCTGATTGATTGACGTTGGATATAAGAATAAGTTTTTTACAAGGGTGGGGAGGCCCTGGCACAGGTTGCCCAGAGAAGCTGTGGCTGCCCCATCCCTGGAAATGTCCAAGGTCAGGTTGGATGGGGATTGGAACAACCTGGGATAGTGGAAGGTGTCCCTGCCCATGGCAGGGGGGTGGAACAGGATGACCTTGAAAGGTCCCTTCCAACCCAAACCATTCCATGATTCCGTGACCCACAGCTGGTGGCAGAGCCAACCAGGAGAGTCAGAGATCCAGACAGGGACTCCAAGCAGTGGTTAAAGTGGTGGGGTTTTGCAGAACTGATTTCTGGAAGGAGCCAGGAGCAGACTTACCCTCCTCATTTGGGCTAAAGCCATTCTGGATGTCCTCGTGGACATCAAGCTCCTCCAGGTACGAGGCTGGGAACCAGGCTATCTGCTTGTCTGCGTTTTCCACTAGCCACCAGCCTACAAAGAGCAAAAAACCCCAGTCTTTAACAGCCTGCAGGTTGAGAGATGACAATAATGCCTGGGTAGGGGACACAAGAGACAGGAGGGACACTCACTGTCCCCCCAGGTAAGCACACAAATACAAACACCTGCACCCCTGACACTACCTTGTTGTAAATCCGCCTGCCCATCCTCCCCTGACACTGAATCCTCTCAAACCTACCAGTCATGTCCTTGATTAACACTTCCACGATGTCCTTCTGGGCCACTGTGAAAGGTTTGTTCTTTGTGTCTTTGGTTTCAAAGGCCTCGAGGCAGCGGTAGCTCTGTGACGCCTGGGGAAGGGTGATGGAGAGGGCCTGGGGGTTCTTCTCCCTCCTGAATACTGATGGCATGATCACCACACTGAAAAGCAAAGCTTCGTGTCAAAAACTCATGTGGAAGGTTGAGTTTTGTATGGACTTTGGTTAAATCATTTCTGCAGGAGGCATCAGAAACAACATAAACCTGGATTAAAGCCCCCAGCTGAAGTGTCCTGGAGTGTGACTGGCGTTTCCCTTCTTCCCATATTCCACAACATTTCTGTTTCATGAACAAGCAAAAAATGCAATTTGGATTTCATACCTGTTTTCAGGGAAGGAGGGATCGAGGTCTTGGGTCTGTGCCTTGAAAAACTGATTCACCTCTTCACCCTGGGAGATTTTTGCATCTGTTTTCAGCAGCTCCTGGGAATATGTTTCCAGCAGTTTCAGGATCTCCAGGCACCTGTTCAGCTTCTCACCCTTCCTCTGCTGCAAAATGATACCTTAAAAAGAACAAGGGCACAGCTGGGGAGGACAGCAATGGATCTGGATCCTTGGGAGCAGCATCTTTTGCCTGAACACAGGGGTGCCCTCTCCCACCACCCTTCCTGCCCAAGCCCAAACTCTGCAGAGTCACTGTCCCTCTCTCCCTGTCATTTTTAGTAGCTCCCGATAGGATTTTTTAACATCTACAATATATCTTATTTCACATGTAAATGTTTCAAGAAGCTCTGGACCAATATTAAAAGTGTAACATTAATTTACCCAGTGCAACTATCTATTAAAAAAGCCTTTCTGGGTTATTTTAAGTCTGTACGAGACCCAAACATGATGTAACCTAGTGGTGCCATGGCAGGAGCAGGAGTGAGCTCTTAATCTGTTCCAGAGGAAGGTCAGGCTTGGAGACTCCAGTCTCTGTCATGGATTATGACTCTCCTGAGCACTTTTGTGTTTGTTGGTCCATCAGAGATTTGCCCTTACCTTTAAACCTGGGTAAATTCCTGATTGACCCCCTCTCTGTGGGGAATTTTCTCTTCAGCTCTTTCTAAAAGCAAGGAGAAGGAGAGAACAGTGATTCCTCACAGCTCCAACACAAAGCTTTCCTTTCCCCTCCCCAGGATGGGAATCCTGACATTTCAGGAACTGAAAATTCACTTACATGGAATCCCTTAAAGTCTTCAAAGGTCCGGTAGATGAGAATGTTGTTCTGATCTGACCAAGACACAAACATCATGTAGTTCTGGGAAAAGAAAAGGGAAGAGAAATGCAATTTAATCACAGTGTTCAATTTTGGATGCTTTCAGGCAATCAACTTTTGCTATGGTTTAGTTCTGGCTTCAGGCTGAGACCCTGAATTAAACATTCATTGAACATTAAAAAATTCAATTAAACATTAAACCTACAAAAATATTTCCTTAATTTCAGAGCCCCAAATGGATAACCATTGCTGAAACCAGGAGAATTTTACAGTGCTGTGACAGAAAGAGAGCAAAATCCTAGATATTGAGCCCATTCAAAAACAGCTCCCCTTTTCCCAGATCCCATGGCTCCAATCCTGATGCTTTGGGGAATGAGCAACGTAACCCCTGGAAGCGTAACTGAAAAAGCCTTTAGTTTCCCAATTTGTAAATCGTATTTAAGGAGAGATTAAAAAGCCAAAACGAGGAAAAATTAAAGTACCTTCTGCTTTCTGCATTGCATGAAGCCGACAGCCTTCACATCCACGGGGTACCTGCTGCAGCTCATCTTCCCCGCGGCTGCTGCTGCTTCACAGGGAGCTGGAGGGATGTGAGCTGGAAGGATGTGTCCCGGAGGGAGGAGTGCTGGAGAGAGCGGAGATGCGGCTCCAGCCCCGACTCCCGAGGTTAAATACCCTGGAGCAGGAGGCAGGGCCCAGGTACTTCCGCGCTTCCTCCTCCGCCCAGCCACCGGGCAGAAATTCCGTAATTTGGCAAACTACCGGGTGCCTTTTACCTTTCCCCCGGCTTTTAACATGCAAATACAGCCGGCTGCAGGCGGGACATAGTTCAGGGAGCCGGGGAGGAGAAACAGCTTTTATCACATCCTTACCAAACAGTGCCGGGAAGGGAGGGCAGGAGCCGGGGCTGTGTGGCAGAGCAGAGCAGTTCACTGGCGCAGCGGCACCTGCCGCAGGTATTTCCGAGCATACACGTGAAGGTTTTATGGCTGTATTGCACAGATCGTTACCTGCAGCTCGGGATGAGCTCACACCAGGCGCAAAACCTGATTTAGAACACGGGTAGTTGTAAAGCACAGATCAGGCACCACTTGATGTGTGTAACTCTTGTCTCAAATCTATTTTTTTACTGCTTTGTCCCACCTGCTGAGTTACTTTAAATAGATTTCTGAGAGCTGATCATTATTTCCATGGTGATTCTGGTGTTATGGACAAACACATCCCCTGGGGATAATTAAAAGACCGAAAACTCGAGTGTAAATATGTGACAGAGCTTCAGCTCCCAGTGCCCCGTGCTCCGTCCTGCATCCAGCCACGTGTCCCTGCCCTCCCAGGACAACCACCAGCTGTTCCCAAGGAGCAGCTCCACTCAGAGGCACAGCAGGATAGGTAATTCCAGCCCTGGACAGCCTGGCCTCTCCCTGAACCTCAGGTTATGACTTGGCTGATGGGCACCGTGTGATCAAACCGCCTTCTCTGTCCTCCCTCCCCTCTTCTTTGATAAAGCCTCAATTGAACCATTATCACTATAATTATCTTTATCATTATCATTGGAACCCAGACTGAGAGGCTCAGCCGTGCCTTCCTTTCATTTCCCAGTCACACCTGGCAGCTCAAACCCTCAGCAATTGCCTGCAGATGATTTTTCATCTACCTAAAAAAACCCCCACAGAACTGGAATAGGGAGCCAAGCCAGATTCCTTCTGGATGGCCAGGAAATATGGAGAGGAGGGCCTTGGTTTGTGTTCCATGAGCACAGGAGGCTGCTCCTGCACAGCAGGATTGCAGTTTCTGGGGAAAAAGGCAGCAGTTTTATTGCAGTTGGATTTATTTTTGCTGGATATCTGTCCTCCATTAGAAAGGGGAAGTTATCCCGAGAGCACTTTGGATTTGTGTGGATTTTGGTGGGAAAATCTCTTCAATAGGATCTTCCTGGCTCAGGAAGCTGCACAGCAGCTGCCCTGTGGAAGAGGGATGTGAAGAAGCAGCTCCCTGCCCTCCACAGCCCTGGAGTCAGACCCTCCATCCCTCTGTTCACAAAGGCTCCAGTCAAAGCATGTGCTGGTAAATCTACCCAGCTCACAGGGTGAGGATTTTATGGAGAGCGAGGAAATCACTTCATCCAGCAAATTTATTTAGAAAGTGCCAGTCTCCAGGGTGCCAAAACCGCTTGCTGACTCCGTGTCCTCAAACCTGCACTCGTGGGCTTCTCCCACAGCAGCCAAACCAGGGCCAAGCTCACCCTCACATGGCCCTGTCAAGTGGCTCCTGGAAATATCTGGGTTCACGATTCCAAGCACCTTGGATTGGTTTCCCGTCTCAGAGCAAACACAAACCGCTATGTATTCCCAAGAGTGTAAATGTTTAAACATGTTTATCCTGACTGGGAAAGCCCAAAGACAAGGAAAGCCTTGGAGGAGCTGCAGGAGGAGGATGAGGTGGCTGGGGAGGTTCAGAGAGCACCTCGATCTGCATTGGCAGATCTGTGGATGCCATGAAAACCAGAAGAGTAGGAAACAGCCTTGGTCTTTCACCATTCTCAGGGAATTCAAGCAGAAAGAGGGCTGTGCAAAACATGCAATGGAAAAAGCTACACAGGGGTTTGCAAGTCACCCGAGGCAGAAGAACCAGGTGTGCAGTTTGGAGAGCTGATCTTCTGGGAAAGGCTGGATTGATCGGGAGATTGCTGGTGACAGGGGTGTTGTATAAAACCAAATACGAGCAAAACTACTAAAAACTCAGTAATTAGTTATTGAGAAAATGTTTTGTGGAAGCAAAGGTCACTGTGACGTGGGGCTGAGGTACAGGGAGGGAGGGGAACAGCCTGGCACTACTCTGAGGCACCAGCACCTCTGGAGTCACCTGAAGGGCTCACTTCCAGCTCTGGAGCGCTGTTGTTGTCCAGTGTGATGTCACGAAACTGTCCAGAATGACCTCATGAGTCACATCACGTCTGGAGCGACACCACCTGTGAAACCGAAAGGAGAGCTGGGCCAGACGTCCTCTGGATGAGCACAAGTGCTCCTCAAACCTCCTCGGCAACACCCGGCCACTCCAGGGCCACTTCTGTCGGGAGGGATGGATGGCTGATCAGAGGAGGCCATTAATCCCACTTCTCTGCTGGCTACACTTGAACTCATAAAAAAACAAGACAAACATTGTTTTTCTGACATTATATCAAGTTTATTTTGTGTCTTCTACTGCTTCCATGTCATCCTGCCGTAAATCAGCACCTCTTCAAGGATAATTATTAACGGGAGGGTAGGAGGGGTCTGCCCAGGAAAAGTGAGACTCACAAGTATCACTGGATGCTGCTGTTTCATCATTGACATTTATTTACACAGCTTTGAGGACAGCAGTTAATTTTTCCTTTAGTTGTTTTACAAGGTACCAGAGAGATCACAAATTAACAGCTCATATGGAGGAGTGCACTTTGCCAAGATGCAGGAAACACAGGATTTCCCCCATAATAACTCCCATAATTTTGCAGTCTGCTCCAAGAGAGCCGCCAAGGTGGAGCTGTGCTCCTGCTGCTCGAGGAGCATCGCTCTGGCCATAAACAGCTGCTCCGGGGACAGAAAGATGTTTGTGTCACGGCAGGTGACTAAGGGTTGTCACAGGGAGTCACAGCAGACTCCCTGCCCCAGACTGCCCACGGCTGGAGGACAAGGTAGGTCATCCAGAGACTTCAGGAAGGCCCACAGTCACCAGGGCTGTTCCCTTGACTGTTTCCACTGCAGGATCAGCTTCCCTTTCACGACAAATAAACACTGAGGGTCTGGTTTTCTTCTCATTTCAGTGTGGATCAGGAGTACCTTAAGTAGAAGCAGAGTCTGAGGGCACAGATGCTCAGAGGCAGCCAAAGACAACTCCTCACCAGCTCCTCCAGAGCCGTTTTCCAAGTCTGACAAGCGATAGGCTCTTCCCAAATGCTTGGAGAGGAGGAGCCGTGTGGAGAACGTCCTTTCCCACACACAGAAGTTGTGTCTGGGCTGGGCAGTGACCCGTACCCTCACAGCTGACAATGTGTGGGACTCTGCATCAGGGATTTCTCTTTCTATGCCCAGCACAGGAGAGGCAAAGAGAGGAAAAGTCCTCAAACCACCCTCAGGACACTGCAGCTGTGAGGAAGAGATACGGAAAGGAGCTGTGGGCACAGCCAAGGGGGGCCCTTGTCTGGTAGAAAAGCTTCATCTTTCCCTCGCTCACCTTCAGGATCAAACCTGCCCTTTACTGTTCTTGAAGGTCACCTGCGATGACACATGACCTATCAGCACCTTTAATGAAAAGCCCAGATGCTAAAAACCGATTTTAAAAGTACAAAGAGGTTTTAGACTTTTAATAAATAGAGAAACAGAGCCTTATTTTAAAAGAATAATGAAAACCCAGACACTGGAGTTGACAAAAGTCTCCTTCACCTCACGAACAAAGGAAGCAGTTGAACTTTCACACAGGTGGGGATGAGAGATTTTGCAGTAACTAATCCAGAAGAAAGTATTTCATTCCATCCTAATTTCAGCAGCTGCTGCAGGCACTAAAGCATTCTTCCGTGGCCAGCAGACACGATTCAGCAATCCTTGGGGCCCAGGCAGCAGCTCAGTCCTTTCCCACTCCATCACAGGAGCTTCCCTCTTCACATCCCTCTTCAGTGCAGGGGGTCACTCACTCCCCACAGGCAGCTTTACTGCGGCACAAAGTTGATACAAAATCACAGCATTGCATCAAACTCCCTCAAGCCTCACACCAGAGGGGTCATTTCTGTGCAAATCCTTTGGGATGCCCCTGCCCAGCCCAGGGAGAGCTCTGCCGGTCATGGGAGGTTTGCTCGCTGCCTGGGGCTCGTGTTTACCAAGCCTTGTTGCAATCATTTCATAGCTCTTTTGAAAAAGTGACATGTTTTCCTAGGGTTATGCAGAGGACAAAAGCGTGATTCGAGAGGGAATCTTCCAGAAAGGGTGAGAATGCAACTTAAGCTGCTGCCAGAGAAGGTTTCCTGAATCATTTTCTGTGGAAAAAAGCGGTGTTTGACGAGTGCGGGGTATGAGGCCAGCGTGGCGTGTGGGTGTGCTGGGATCTGGGTATGGGATGTGAAGGGAGAAGGAAGGCAGGGTTGTTCCCAAGGGGGTTCAAGACTCTGCAGTGCACAGCCTGCATATTCCCAAATCCAGCAGGGGAAAATCCCAACACCCCACCAGTACAGCCAATGGCAAGCGCAGCCAGCACCAATGAACATGTAGGTACCGTTTTCACTTGGGCAAAATCTGTTCTTACTTCATGCTAAATATAGTAAAGTGATGGGAGATGAGACCGTTGTGTTCCTTCCAGATTAGTCAGAGAAATGCTCATCCCACTCTTTCCTCATTCCCCGTGGCCATGGAGGACCAGAGTATGCAAAGTGCCTTATCTCTCCTGGGGATTCCACAAGCACCAGGAGCTCCAGGTAAAAGTTCACCTGGATTTCAGAGCAAAGGCAACAATTTGGCTTCCTTGCTCCTTCAGAAAACAGGGAAAACACTTAATCTGCACTCATCAAGCCTGGCGGGAGAAGAGTAACGTGGAAAGAATTGTTGTTTAACGTTTAATTCTTAATGAGTCAGCAAGTTATCGTAGCAACAACCGTTACCTGAGGAAAACATCTTCCACTGAAGGAGACTTCCTGTTGACTTGCTCTGACCTCCTTCTGGAAAAAGGAGTCACCCCAATTCAGTGTCTGGTCTCCTTTCACAAAGCCAAGAGGAACAGGAACTGCTCACTCTTCATTTTTCAAGAGCACAAAAGTTTTGCTGTGTTTACGCTCAGAACGCCTTAACTGATTCCAGGGATGCTCAGAGTGGGTCTGGGAAGGAGGAGACAGATTGGAGCACGACACAAGCAGGACTGGCTGAACTAACCCACAGAAATAACCCAGGTTTTTCCCTATCCCTATCCCTATTGCCATTGCCAATATATACACCACTACTCCTGGGCTCTCGTTTTAATTACCAAGAGGATCCACACATAAAAATGGCACCAACTTTAAAATAACAAACTGCAGTGTCTGGGTGTAGATGCCCAGATTTGAGCGAGGCAGAGCCTCGTGCTCAGTCTTACACCTCAGACTGTTCTGAACACATTTCAGTGGTTCTGCATGGATCTGAACTGAGATCAACATCCCACCCATTCCCTGGCAGTGAGGCTGCAGGCTCCTTCCTGATATCTGGGGGATAAATTCATACCTTTGGGAAATTTTGCAGGTGATGTATTTTGTGTACGCAAGCAGAAAGGATCAATGATTCACTTACCTGGCAACACACGTCATTTTTTTTTTTTTGCTGCTATTTCCTAGTTGGCTGTAATTTCTCAAACAACTCTGACTAATTCCTGGTGCTGGCTTGTCACTGGTTGGACTTTTGGCTCACACTCTTAGGTGTAAACACAAGACAGCTTCCTGCTGTACTCCCCTGGAGAGGGAATGGTTACATTCAGCTGGAGCTACCGACAAAACCATCACATAAAACTTGGTCAGAATCCTGAGAGGTACAGGGTCAGGTTTTCCCCCAGAAAAATCATGGAATGGTTTGATTTGCAAGGACCTCAAAGCCCATCCAGTTCCATCCCTGCCATGGGCAGGGACACCTTCCACGATCCCAGGGTGCTCCAAGCCCCGTCCAGCCTGGCCTTGGACACTTCCAGGGATGGGGCAGCCACAGCTCCTCTGGGCAACCTGTGCCAGGGCCTCCCCAGCCTCACAGGGAAGGATTTCATCCTAAATCTGATCTGTGCGAGGAGTGATTTTGGCAACAGGCTCTACCACGCTCTAGCCCCAAAATTAGTGCTGGAGCAGAGGGTTGGGTGGGTTAGGGCTGTCCAAGGGGGAGCAGGAGGGAATGCCCCCTTGTCCTTCCTCGACTCTGCACCACATCCCTTCCTTTGGACAGAACCCATTTGGCTCTGCACTTGGATTCAGTCAGAGACAGTAAAGTGAATTTCCTTGCTCTGACCTGAATCTGAGCATCTCTCCATTTTTAAACTTTGAAATCCAAGATGATGCTGGACCTGAGGGCAAGCAGAGACAATTGGGAGGACTTTTCCTAAAGAACCAGCTCTGCTCCTAGAGCAGACCAGGGAAGGGGCAAGGGGAGCAATGTGGAACACAAATCTCTGTAACCCACAGCCCTTCCAGGCTATGAGCTTTTTCCTTTCAATAAAAATGCTTATATTTTAACTGATCCCATAAATTAAATCACTATCAAGGAAGCAAAGTCTGCTAACTGCCAGACCAGGAGATTGCTGTGACTTGGAAACATCTCTGCAACTATTTAATCGCTTGAAGACCAAACAATGAAGCTCTGGAGGAAATTCCCTGTGTATTTCCCTATCTTTTTTCCTGACTTTACAACAATTAATGAGGTCATGAGCATCAGTTAAAACATTTATTGTGGACAAGGAAAACAGACATAAAAATGTCTTTATCCTTACTTGATCTTTCCTTTGTGTGTGAACTTTAGCTTTATAGTTGTCCACAACTTTAGACAAAGGCATTCCAGTAGTTCCTATCAGTTACTCAGGTGTCTTCTCCCTCCCTCACGAATATCAGCAAAGAAATATTCCCATAAAATTGCAAATAAATAAAGGAGCACTGGTAAGTAGAGACCCCAAGATGGAGATCCAAACCATCAGCTCAGCCATTTCCACGTGAAACACACCAAGTGTTGAAACCTTTTTGAGGGCAAGTCTTTGAGGGATTTCTCTAAAATGATGCTTTTTCTAATACACATTTTACACCACATTGTGTTAAATAAATCACATATATAGATATATGTTTTTATATAAGGTGGTATTTTGGTCCATCTCCATCCTGGACATATATTTATTTGCGTTAAACAAAATAATCATATATTTCACTTGACCTGCAGGTCATGAAGAGGAAAAAAGTGGAAGTGGATACAAAATTCACATTTTTCACAGTACGAGACTCATCCTGTGGCTCCCAAACGTCTAACAGCATGACAGCATCAAGCCAAAAAGAAGGAAGAGAGCAAGTCTGTGCTGCTCTCTGAGTTTTCACCCTCTGATTCCCATCAAGAATTCCTTAAAGACATTGTGTCTTGGACACTGGCTGTGGGGTGTGCAGGGTGAATGAGCCCAAAGCTCTATCTGTGCCTTTAGCATACAAACAACAGCTAATTAACCTTTCCAAGGGGTGAAAGACCGAGCTCCAGACCATCACCCAGGAGCTTGGTCACCACCCTCACGTGCTCACAAGCCCAGTAAAAGAGCTGCCAAATGTCCACTCAAGGCCAAGGTGCTGGGGCCAGCTCTGGCTCTCCCTCACCCCGAGGAGCCTGGTGGCTTCCAAGCAGTGCCTGCCCTGGTGTGACACGTGCCAACGTGCTTGGAAAGAGGAAAATCCTCCCTCAGTATAGATTTACAACCATGTGACAGGTGTTAAAAACATGTCAAATCTCATAGGGGCGTGTTGCAATAGAGGTGGATGAGTTGAAACGGAGCTGTCCGCTTGTTTGCCCATGAAATCACCCTGTTGATTGTATGACTGTGCTGGAGATAACGCTGGGGTGCCCGTTGGCACGCAGGAGAGCTGCTGTGTGCCACGGGCTCTGCCACACACAGTATCCATACATCTCAGAATGGTTGGGGTTGGAAGGGACCTCTGGAGATCACCCAGTCCAACCCCCTGTCCAGGCAGGATCACCTGGAGCAGGTGACACAGGGACGCATCCAGGTGGGTTTGGGATGTCTCCAGAGAGGGAGACTCCACGCCCTCCCTGGGCAGCTGTTCCAGGGCTCTGCCACCCTCATGGAGTGAAGTTCTTCCTCCTGTGAAGGTGGAACTTGTTGAGTTTCAGTTTCTGGCCACTGCTCCCCATCCTGTCACTGAACAGAGTCTGGCACCATCCTCTGACAGCCCTTGGAGATTTTGGTATGGATTGATGGGATTCCCTCTCAGCCTTCCCTTCTCCAGACTGACCAGGCCCAGCTCCCACCGTCTCTCCTCATCATAGACATGCCCCAGACCCCATATATACATACATATATATTTATATGTATTTTTGTGCTCAGTTGGGGGGTCATGTGAGGGGAACTGCTCTTTTACACCCTCTGAGGAGACATGGAAGAGCCCCCTCACACCCTAAGCAGGGATATGGCAAAGTCCCCCCTCACACTGAGGGTGAGCAGACGGAGACCCCCCTTCACCCTCCCACTAAGGGCATCCCTGTCCCCATCTCTGTCCCCATCCCTGTCACACCCTGAGGGCGAGCACAGCCCCATCACAACTGCGGGGAGATGTGAGGCGGAAAGCAGACAAGCACAGGCGGGAAGATCGTGTGAAGGAAATCCCTCCCTGTTCTCCTCACACGCAATATTTAAACACAGAGTTTGCTACTGTTTTTTGGTAAAAAAACGAAAACAAAACACCAGAAAAGGGCACTTCGGCGCGTGCCGGGCCGAGCCCCCTCACAGCGCCCGGGCGGGAATGGCGCCGCCCCGGCCCGTCCTGCACCGCGGTGCCAACATGGCGGCGCCCAGGGAGGGCCGCCCGGGCCGCGGCTCTGCGCCGTTCCCGGGCACCGACAGCGGCACCTTCCCTTTCCCCTTCCCCGTCCCGCATGATTCGGCGGGAGAGCCGGCCAAGAAGCCGTGCCGAGCCTGCACGGATTTCAAGAGCTGGCTCCGCGAGCAGAGGAAGCAGGCGGCCCCGGGCGGCGCGGTGAGGCGCGGCTTTCCCGCGGCAGGGGCGGCTGGCGACCTCCAGTACCTGCAGAGATCCCTCAGTCTTCCGTCCTGCCCCCTTAAGTGGGATGGGGCTGCCGGACCCCCTCCTCAGGGTGTCAAGGGTTCACCGGGGCCGGGGTTCAGTGGGAGTGGGAAGGGGGTCTCCATCTTGTACCCCGGTGTGAAGGGGCTCTGTCATGTCCCCATTGAGGGTTTGAAGGGGGTTCTGCCATATCCTGTCAGCGTGAGGGGGTTCTGCCGTGTCTCCTCGGAGAGTTTGAAAAGGGCTCTGCCATGTGCCCTCCAGAGGTGTGAGGGGGCTCTGCAGTGTCCCCTCAGAGAGTGTCAAAGGGGCTCTACCCTGTCCCCCATGAGGGTGTGAAGGCCCCGTTCCCCACATCTCACCCTCCCACCCAGCGCAGAAGGGCTGTTCCCCTGCCAACCCCTGGTGTCCCCTCACACCCCTCTGTCCCTCTGCAGGACGTGGCGCTCACGGAGGAGAAGGAGCCCCCTCCGGACTGTCCCCTGGACAGCGAGCAGCTGGGCCGCAGCACCTGGGCCTTCCTGCACACCATGGCCGCCTACTACCCCGAGCGGCCCTCTGGGGCACAGCAGAAGGAGATGAGGGACTTCATCAACCTCTTCTCCAAGTTCTACCCCTGCGAGCACTGCGCCGAGGACCTGAGGGAGAGGTGAGAGTCCTCAGCAGGTTTTTTGGGTACCTAAGGGACAGGTGAGTGGCCTCAGGGGTTTTTTCTGAGGATCTGGGGAAAAGGTGAATGCCCTCAGCAGGTTTTTGTGCTGGAGGGGCTTGCCAGAAATGCTGGGCTGAAGCAGCTATTTTGCATATCAGCGGCTCTTCCTGCTACCTGAACTGGTTTCTTCCATTATTGCATCAAGCACAAAAAACAAACACTTGTCCCTGTGCTGCTGGGTTCTGTGCTGCCCCCAAGGCCTCCTCAAGGTGATTTTAGAGTTTTCTGGTTCAAACTGGACTTTTGAACAGTTGTGGAGTTAGTCTGCAACTTGGAATAATTTGGCTTTCAGGAAACAAGTGTTACTCTACCCTCAAAAATCCCCTGTTTTGGCAACCTCAGCAGTGGAGACAAAAGACTGAAATGGTCTATGGTGTTTGATCTTGTGGAATGTGTCCCTGCCCATGGCAGAGGCTTGGAATGAGATGATTTTTAAGGTCCCTTCCAACCCAAACCATTGTGGGATGCTGTGATAAAGTTTTCTGCTGCTATCAGCTTCTTTCCCAGAAGTTTCAACCCCTCTTTTCCAGTTGAACATGCAAAGAAAGTTTGAAACCTAATTATTAACTTAGCAGGAATCACTAGGCAAAATAACTGCTCAATTTTTAAATTTATTCTTTAAAAAAAAATTTGATTCAGTGTTTTGATGAACTCCAGTACTTCTTGCTTTTTATCACGGATAATCTTTGACTCTGTATTTTCCAGTTGCCAAGACCAGGTAGTGAACGAAACCGAGCTGTAGCCGTAGAGATAATTAGTGATAATTACTGAGCTCCCTGTGCTCTCTCTGGGACTCTGTGCCTGCTTTGGGCATCGAATTTGGTGACTATAAAGAAATAACATTTGTTTCCCATTCCCTGTGTGCAGGTTACGGACAAACCAACCCGATACGAGCAACAGGAATAACTTCTCCCAGTGGCTGTGCCTTCTTCATAATGAAGTGAACAGGAAACTGGGGAAGTCGGAGTTTGACTGCTCCCGTGTGGACGAGCGCTGGCGGGATGGCTGGAAAGATGGGAGCTGTGATTAACCTGCTGGGATTGCTCTGGGAATCCAACAGTGCAATCCATGGGGAGGCACTGCAGGGACACGAGCGAGTCAATAACTGTGTGTGTGTGGGACTGATTCACAGGTGAACCAGTGCCAAAGGGAGATTGGGGAACCTTATCCCAGTGATATTTTGATGAATGGTTGCAGTAATGTATTACCTGAGGGGTTGAGGCCTTACATTTCTGGCAATTTCCAGTGGGAATTGCTAGAAACCTGGGAGATTGAGTCACTGACAAACTCATTTCATTATGACATTTCCTTATTTTAGGGGCATTTGCTTATTTTTTGTGACTAGAATTCATTTTCCTTGAACCCAGCAGTGTTCTCTGCAGGCATGACCCTGATTTTTTAGCAAATGCCTCTGATTAATTGTAATTTTCATTTCTGTTGTTCTGATAGAGAAAACCTGTGCTGGGTTTGGTGCCAAGTCTGTATCCCTGGATTTCTCTTTCCAGGATCTCCAATGTTGTTACTCTTGCATCCTATTCCTTTGCTAAAAGGCCTGAGGCCAGGTACATTTAATTTAAATACTAAAATCATGGAGCCCAGATTTCTTATTTTGGTTTTGTGTTTCAACTTATCATGTAAGAGGACTTTGCAGAAAGGGAAACTAAAGCAGGACAAAACAAAACCCTCACCTGAGGAATGGAACAAAGTATCAACAGTGTGAAATTCAAATGTTTTAAATGGATTGCTAATTTTCGTTTGATCCAGAAGTGATTTGGTGGTAAGTTCTACTGAACTGCTTATTCTTAAAGCAAATAACCTCTTTGTTTCTGCTGTGAACCTCTGGCTGTCATGAAAAGAGCTGGAGAATATTTGTAATGAAGCATATTCAGCTTTGTTTAGCGTGTGGTATTTGTGAGATGAAATCCGTGAGTGGTGCTTGCTGGCCTGGTTGTTGATCCCAGCTAAAAATCTCTCTAGGAAAGGACTTGCCAAGCCCCCTGCAGCACTGGAGTCCTGCTGAGGCCTGGGATGCCGGCTTTGCACAGTGTTCATGGCACAGGGACTCACAGGAGCCCCTCGGGTGGGTTCCCTCTGTAGGAACAGGTCAGAACCCAGGCTCTCTGTATTTTCCAGCTCAGCTGTGCTGCCTCCCTGTGTGGATAGCCAAGTGTGAATTTAAGATTCCAGGGAAGCAGCACTAGAAATCATTCACACCACCACAGATACAACACACCTCTTTATACAAGGAGACAGTAACAAAAGAGTCAAAATCATTTCAAGTTCTTCACGTAGGCCGTGACCTCATCCCTTCCTGCACTCCTGGCTGTGAGAAGTTTGCACAAACCCTGACAACAGCGGGTTTTTTTCCTTCTGTGCTTCCTGCTGAAGTTTTCTTGCACGTTTTATTGAGCTTCCTTATTTCATGCCCCACAGCACACCTGTGAGTTTACCCTTGGCTTTTTTGCAAGTGTTAACTGGAAATGATAGTGGGGCTGCTGCAGTCAGAGCAGTGGCAGCTCTTAGCTGAGACTTTGGTCCTCGCCGCCGTGTGTGGGGCTCCTCAGTGGTTGGAAACCAGTAACACCTTTGGAAACACATTTTAAGGTTTTATGGCACAGGCAAGTCCTTTCAAGTCGGACCTCTTAAGTCAATATGAGACTTTTATGGACTAGTGATTTCTGAACTTTTAATGTAGTAACGTTTCTAATCAAACCAAATCAAACTGATGCTAAGGTACTGCACGAAAGGTGTGATCTGTCTTATGATTGAAGGTGTCACTCGGGCTATCGAAAGTGCTCAGAAAATTTCCCTATCAACCTGTTGATGTTCTTAGAACAAATGGATCCCAGCTCTCGCGTTTTGTCTTTTTGGTAATAAACTCAATCCCCCAGACAGAGCCCATTGGTATCCACTAGTGGGGAGAGGACCAAAAAACAACGGGCTGCAGCCCTCCCTTTCTGCAGGTAGGACCCAAATGACTCGGTTCTGTCAGGACACTTTTAGCAGCTGGGGGAGTGGGCAGGCGTTTCCCTCTGGGTTTGGTTGTGCTCAAGGAGGAATTTTCTGTTCTTCCAATCTGCCCTCGACTGTTCTGTGTGACAATTCCATCCCACGGAGCAGATGATGAGATTTCTTCCTCATTTGCTTCAGTGTAGATGAGCAGGTTGGGAAAACATCTGTCTCATCCCTTTTCACCTTCATTCTTCCAGGGGGCCAGGCTGGGGAGCTGCACTTCCTGTGCCAGTCCCGGGATGTGCTGGGCAGGGGTCGGTGACCAGCAGGGACACGGGAACCTCCCACCACGCCTGTCCACTTCCTGAGAGTGCAGAGAGGGAAACCAGGGTGTATCCTGCCCCAAATCGGGGGGAGCAGCTGTGGCAACACATTTTGGTCACTTTGTGTGGTTCAGGGAGGTGGACTTGGAGTGCAGAAGGAAGAGCGTGTCCTGTCCTGCTGCCCTGGCAAGGGTGTGGAAGAACATTCAAGCTGAAGTTGGTGTCTTTAGCAAATCCTTCCTAGAAATGAGGCCACCAGCTGGGCCTGCCAGGATGCTTTTAGGGCAGTTTCTATCTTTGCCAAGTGGCCATTTGATAAACTCTGTGCTGGCACTCTGTTCTCTCCCGTTTTTGGCTTGGCAGAAAAGCTCTGACATCGTTGTTTCTCAGGCATATCCTCATCTCTGTGGACTTGACCATGGGAAGAGTGGGGGGAATTTGTTTTGCTGCTCATTTGTACCACAAGATTTAATCTTAGGTATGGAATTGCCACTGGAGATACTTGTACTCGTGTACAGAAAATTGTTAACTCTCTTCTAAATGCACTTGATTAAATCTAGTTTTAAAAATCTCTGTATTCAAATTATATTTCCTGTTGATGTAAAATTAATAAAGCAACTGAGTTCATTCCTGGTTCCTACTGCATGGGATCTTAGGAAAAGGGATCATGCTGTGCTCATGTGTCTCTGCATGCCAATACACTACTGTTATTTATATATTTTTATATATATATATGCACACACACATCTTGTTTTATATGTAAAAATAATACTATTTGATGGCTCAGGTAAGGTTGTGTGATTCTGAGTGGATTGATCCAACAAGGTGGGGCTGCTCCTCTTGGTCCTTTCCTCTTGTGCTGTTGATGCCAAGAAGCTACAAAAATGCGGGAATTTGTACAGCAGGTCCTGTCAGATCAGAGTTGGCTTTTACTTGGGGAACAGTGGGAATTTTCATGTAATTCCAATGATTTTTTTGACTTGCTGGCAGCGTTAAGAGTTGGGAGTAGCTCAGCTCTTGCTGCTTTGGAGCAGGGTGGCGTCACTGAAGGGCAGTGTTTGTAACTGCATCTCCACCACATCCCGTTCTGCTTTGCATTCACGGCATGGCTTTTCCCTTCTTTTATGTATTTATTTTTTTTATTCCCTCCCCAAAAGCAAAGAGCAGGGAGCCATGAGGGAATGGTCTGTTCCAGGGATGGAGGCAGACTTGCCAAGCAAGCAGTGGTGCAGATGTTGGCAGAGGCACCAGCGTGCCTTTGACATTTTTCCAGGGATTAGCTGTTCCTTTGCAGTGCATGGGGTGTACACAGCCCCTGTTTACAGGAGGATTCCCAAGAGTTGCTTTGTTCTCACGTGTCTTTTGCTTCAGCGTGTTCCAGGCAGTGTGCGATGTTCTTCCTGCTGGAGTTTTACAGGATTGGAGAAGGAAGGATTTAGATTTTTTGAGGGGTTTTTTGGCCCTCCCTGTGAGCATGGTTTTATTCCATGCCTGGGATGGCTGTGCAGGGGGTTTGTGTGAATGATGGAGAGCAGCTGTGCAGTATTTCGTGTAGTCAGGATCTGGCACTTCAGTACAAGCAGCCACCAAGGTGCTGTGAAGGCGACTCTTGATTTTGTGGGCTGCTAGGGAAAGTAATAAAGCAAGGACAGCACACCACAGCTAATGGCACGGAGGCAAATCAGTTAAAATGTAATCCAGGGGGATGAGGGTCAGCGGTGGGATCAGCTGGAGCACTGCTCTGGATCTTTTCCACAGGGAAGTGTTCCTGAACACCAAATCCCGATTCCAGGCTGGCTAACACTCACCTTCAGGTGTTAATCACAACCAGGGAGCTGAGGGATGATGGCACTTGGCATCTTCTGCACGTTGGAAAACCCGCCACAACTCACAAAACTCTGGAACAGAGATTTCCTTTGGATAACTGGGATTCAGTGCCCTTCTCTGTGCTGAGGGATGTGACAGTGGTCCTGCCACTGGGAGCTGCCCCATTCTGCCCCTGCTTCCCATGGAAAGGTGCCCTCTGCTTCCACGTGGTGTGCTGGTGCAGGCTGGTGGGTTTCCTTCCGAGCACTCCAGATGCAGAACTCCCTTCCTGGTCCCTGGTTTTCCTTCCCATATGGCACATCCCGTGATGCTCCTTGGCTCCTGTTTGTGGCTTCAGTGTGCTTCCCACGGGGAGCTACAGGGAAAATTCGCTTTACAGCTGGCCAAGCCAACAGTAGAGGGCAACAGAGGATGTATTTCCGTGTATTTCCATTTATTTCCGTGTATTTCCATGCATTTCCTTGACTTTCCCATTTCTTACCCTTCTCTGGAACAGACTGCTCCAGATATCAAAGGTCTTACCTCATCCTAGTCCCTTTCCTGTGATTTTGGGAGGAGATTTTGGTGCCTTCAGTTACTTTCCAAACTAGTGTGCAAACCTCATATATAATTACCCAAACAAGCCACGAGTTATTCCTCTGCCTGCAGCTAAAAGCAGCATTTGGAAGCACAATAAAACCCTGGATTCTGTTCCAGCGTGTTTCCCACCTGATCTTCAGCCCATAGCTGGTCACATACGGAGGTGTTCTGGCTGTTTTGGTCATTAACAGATTGGGAAGGGTCAATTAACTTCACTGGATAATTTTGTTACGGTGACTTCCTTACGCAGGGCCCCCGCACAGACCAGATGTGGGTACAGGGAACAACACACGGCAGTCATGGAACAGGCAGAGAAGGGATCCAGCTTCCTTGGCATGGTTGTCACCTGCTCTGGGATGCTTTATGGAGGAAAAGGGAAAATCACAAGACAGCCCTGACTCCAGCAAAGCTGTTCCTTTGGAGACACGGGGATGCAACCCAGCCCCGCTGCATGGGAAGAGGCAGGGAAAAATCCCACAGAGTTTCACGGGAGTTTTGCTTTGGATTAGCAGATCTGTGAAAAGGAAAACAACTGAGTTAATAAATTAAATAAGGTCTGTCCCACCAGTCTGGCATTTCATGCTGTCCCTCAAAGCTTCCATGTTTCCCAGGACACCAAGCTTTGGGTCTGAACTCATGTTCCAGTGCTGGATGGGGACCTGCCTTTTGAATTCTGAGTATGGTCAGGCAAAGCTGGGCTTTCCCTGCCTTTTCCATCTTTGGAGTCTTGCCCAAGCTACCAGGAATGCAAAAAAAGTGGATTCTGTGACTGTGCCTCATATTGTGCTGCTTAGATGGGGTAAAAGATACACAAGGTACAAAAGACCAAGGCCTGCATGGCCACAGCACGTGGCTGGAGGCTCTACAGATCAAAAGTCAGTTGTTTTTTAGCCAGAAACTTCTCGCTAGACACCAGGTGTGCCCCTTCATCTTCTGCAGCCACACTTCCACTTCTGCAAAACGGGGGTAAAAAAGCTGTTTGGGCAGCCTTGGCCTGTATTTCCTGTTTAGATGAAAATCTCTTTCAGGGAGGCTGTTTTAATGTGCTTGTGCTGCACAGTCCTGAGCCTGTTCACAGCTATAAAATCACTCATCTCCACCCATCCCACAAATCTTTCCATGAGGTTCCATCCTTCTCATGAATCCGAGGATCTGTTAGTGTTGTGTTCGGATAAGGAACGAAGCTTCTCTTATTTTCGGTGTGTTTTGGCAGCACAGCTTGCTGTAGCTCGGATGGGAGTTGTGAAAGCTCTTCATGGCTTGAGCTGCCCCGTGTCCTTGTACCTGCTCACCTTGTGCCACACCTGCAGGGGACAAGCACCAAGGTCCACTGCTTGGTCGGCACGTCCCCAGCACGGTGGGACTTGCTGGTGTTGTCCTGAGTGGGCCAATTTGGGGAACAAAGGATCTTATTCCCCTTTTTGTAGCTCCTCCCGAGGTGGTGAGCAGTGGCTGAATCAGATTAGATGCCTGGTTTGCCAAAACCCCCAAACTTTTGAAGTATTTGGAGGAGCAAACGCTGAGTTTCCTCCTGGGCCGCTGAGGCCACAGCTGCACCACTGAGAGGTGTTTTGAAACCCTCTGGGGTTTGGCTCAATTTGGGTTTTATGCAAGCACTGAGATATCAACTCCCCCGTTCAAACCCAGTGCTACCTCAATTCACTGAGTTCTGTTATCCCAAGCTTCCCCCGGTGATTTCAGTTAGTGAAGTTTTCCACAGTTTTTTCTGGAACACTTACCCTGCAAGTGCTGAATCCCACCTGAGAAACAGCTGCATTTCACAAGTGGATGAGTAACCAGCTAATAAATCATCTTCCAGATATTTTTGGATCTCTTAGGGTGGAAGGCACAAAGAGCTTTCTAGTGACAGTGGGCTAAGGTATTGCTCATCAGGAGGTCCGTTCTCTCTGTCACTGGGCACTATGGATTTCTAAGCTCCTCTCAATATTCCCATCAACTCCTGTTTTCCTGATGGCTGAAAGCAGCACCTAATGAATGGCAAGCCAAGCACTTCAGAGCAACAACTAAATGAGCACATCTCAAAGTGCTGCTTCAAGCCTGCTGCCCAGGGAATGTGAAGGACAAGCTGTTTTCCCACCCACGCCCGTGCCAGGGCAGGGTCAGACCTCGGGGAGCTGCTGAAGTTGGTGACTGGAATCCATGGCCAGAGCCTGTCCAGCTCCCTGGGGCCGGGCACTGCAGCCAGCCTGTGTCCTGCACGTTGGGACTGTTGGAGCTGCTCCCAGAACAAGGGGGCTTCACATCACTATTCCCACCTGGAATGCTGTGTCCAGCTCTGGGCCCCACACACAAGGAGGATGGGGAACCTGTTGGAGCGAGGTCAGAGGAGGTCACAGGGTTGGAGCCCCTCTGACTGGAGCCAGGCTGGGAGAGCTGGGGGTGTCCAGCCTGGAGGAGAGAAGGCTCCAGAAAGACCTCAGAGCCCCTTCCAGTGCCTAAAGGGTCCCGATCCCAGCCCTTGGCTCAGTGGGTAAGGCTGACATGAAGAGGTTTTGAAGGACAAAGCCTCACATCTTGTCTCCTCCAGGTTGTCAAGTCCACATACTTACACGTGGGAAAACCTGATGGCTTTTTTGTGATAGAGACAAAGATAAGAAGTCAGCCTGACTAGAAGAAGCAGGGAGCAAATACAAGTTTTCCACTACCTTTAATTAAACTCATGTAAAATCAAAACATGGACAGATCTTGGGCAGTTGTCTGTCTGTTCCCTGTCCCTATAATCCGCGGGGAATTGTAAATGCGGGCAGAACTTGTTCAAACTGAACAAATGCCCTGGAAAGGGCCATTTCCAAATGCTGCTGTTCTCCCTTTGATGGGGAAAATGCCGAAGGTGCAATATCCTTCCCCATTATTGGCTGGCTCTGTGTATCCGTTGATTTGCAGCAATAGGAAGTGAAACAGAAAGACAGTTTGCATGTGGGCTGGAGATACCTCCTGTGCTTTATCTGTGCTCTAGCAGGGGAAGAAAGCTGGCACCCCATGACATGGGAAATGATTGTATAAACACTGCACAGAAGTTGGGGGGATGGACCTCGAAGAAAGGACGAGTTTAGGAGCAGGGATTTCAGTGCCTGATGCACCACGGTCGTGCCCTGAAGTGTGTAACCCACATCTGTGTCTGGAAATGCTCCTGATTTGTTCTAGGGTAACACCTCAAAGATTCAGGCAGTACGCTGCTCCCTTGTGCTTTGCAGTGTCCAAAATACGCCTGTCCCTGTCAGGACACATGAGTTGGGCAAGGCATTAAAAAGAGGGAGAAAGAAGTGTCTTTCCCAATGTCACTGGAAAACCAGGAGCAGAGCCCAGAGGTCCAGCAGATTCCCTGTGCAGTAGCCTTGGGAACACGCTGCCTCCCTGGCACTGTGCACCCTCAGGGAGCAGGGCAGCCCTTGCCATTGTGCAGAACTCTGGGCTGATGGATTCAGCATGGTTTGTTCCCAAAGCATGAAACTGATTTTTGAGGGCGCTGAAACAGCTGCTTCTAAACTGCTGAAGCTGATTGAAAATCCCACCTCGGGTAATCCCTTCAAGTTAATTTGGTCTTTGTTCCTGACCTGCAATTCAGGGATGAGCTGGCAATGATGCTCTTGGCACTGGGGAGCCATCCCTGGCCAGCTCCATGAGAAATCCTGCCAGAAGAAAGCAGGAGGGACCAACCCACCGTTCTCTTTGTGGCCATTTCATTTTTGCATAGTGAAATGTGATGGCTGCTGAGCTGGTGACATTGAGGAATGAAAGGCTGAATTCTGCTTTTCCTACTGGGAATCAGACCTGGAGAGATGATGACTCACCTGTAATTGAGAAAACTGCATGGCCTCATCATGAGCTTTAACAGTGAAATCCCGATTCCACCTGCCAGAAGGAACAGACTGACAAAGCTGCAAAAGGCCAAAACGAGCTGGGAACAGGATCCAGCACCCGGGAACCCTGCTCTCTGCGAGCGCATTGTGTGTGTGAGGGCTGTAACACACCTGCTACACAGGTACCCCTGTGCTGCGACAGTCACACCGGTCCCTGCATGGGGACGTGGAGCTGCGGGGACAGCGGGGCTGGAGGAGAGCGGAGGTGGGGCCGGGAGAAGCCCCCAGCCCCGACAGCCCCGTGCCAGCAGGGCGTGCGTGCTCCTCCTCCCTGCGCCTTTCCCTGCAGCTCCCGTCCGGAGCAGGGATGATGTCAGAGTTGTCATGGCATCGGTATCTATGGAACCGGGATCATCAGCGCGGTGCTGTGAAAACGACCCCGGGAGATGGTCCTGGAGCCGCGGGGGGGAACTCCCTTCGCAGTAATCGAGGGTTTCCCTCTAAAGTTCTTTTTCCTCCTTCCTGCTGTCTATGGGGAGGGAGCGGGGATGGGGCTTGGCGTCCTCCTGTCCCATGGCAGCTCTGGGTGCCTCCTTTCCTGCGTGAGGAAAGCAAGTGTTCAGCCCCGTCCGTCTTCACTTCCCTTTTCTTGCACCAGCTGTGTCTGTGTAACAGCAAAGAGCAGCTGCAGACCTTCCCCTCTGCTCTCGGCCACAGGCCCCGGTGAGCGGCCAGCAGAGCCCCCTCACGCCAGTTCTGAAAGCCCTCCTGGCTACTGAGAGTCCCCACAGGGTGACAGCCACCCTTTCTGGGGGGCTGGGCACAAAAGGGGTGTTTATCTTGGGGTCAGTGTCTGCAGCAGAGCTGAGCTGGGCAGCGTGGTGACCTCCCTGTGGTCTGGGCCTTGGCATCACCCTCCTGCCAACGGCCCAGCTACTCACAGGGCCGTGGCACAGGGAGCCTTTGCCACTGCCCGGTGACACTGCCACAGGACAGTGACCCTTGCAAGGACACCCTTCCCTTGCCCGTGGCACGCTGTCCCCAGAAGCAGCATGGTGACCGTAGGATGGTAATTCTTGGAATAGCACAGTGGCCCTGGCAATGGCAGCATCCTGGCTGGACTGTGGTGTTCCCAACCACAGCACGGTGACCATGGCCATAGCATGGTGACCATGGCCACAGCGCAGTGTCACTGTGAGTCCACAGTGTCCACAGCTGGCCTGTGGTGGCCATGGCCACAGCTCGGTGGCAGTGGCTGTCACACTGTCACAGTGCCCGAACCCCCATCCAGTGGCAGTGGCTGTCACACTGTCACAGTGCCCGAACCCCCATCCAGTGGCAGTGGCTGTCACA
>WBMZ01008485.1:0-40438 GCA_013400975.1 Atrichornis clamosus | reverse complement strand
ATGGTTCTCCCCAGCTCTCTCCCACCCCCACCCCCTGGCTCCCCCCTCCCCACATTCTCCATCCCAGGGATATCCCCACCTCACAACTCCCATCCTGCCAGGAACAATCCCATCTTGCTCTGAGTGGCCACGGGTCCTAATGACCCAGGACCATCCTGGGTGTTCAGCCCCAAGCAGGATTGGGCCAGCAGCACCAGGCAGGGATAAAACCCGGCCAAGAGCACCTCTCTCTGGCACAGCGGGACCTGTGCCTCAGTTTCCCTCGATTCCAGGGGAGAGCAGCTGGTTGGGGATGGGGGTCAAGCTCCCCCCCAGCTTTAAGTTGAGATGGCAGCACTTACTGAGCACAGGACCACAAGAAAAGGGGATTATTTTTAGCCTGGTTTCTCAGGAAATGAGACTTCAGCAGTGGCTTCGTGTCTCTCCGAGAGCCACCTTCCTCTTCCTCCCCTCGCAGGGCACTCGCTGCTCAGCTCTGGTGGGGAGGGGTCCTGGAGGGATGAGATCCCTGCAATGGGTGTCCTGGGAATGCAGCCAGGTCTCCGCAGGGGGATAATGATGTGGGGACAGTTGTGTCCCCACAGAAGTTCTCGTGGACTGGGGGCTCAGCTCTGGGTCACCTGTCCCAGACCTTTTGTTCCTGCAAATCCAGAGTGAGAAACATCTATGGGACAGAAAAGGGTGTGGCAGGATCTGTCCCTTGCTCCTGGATGCAGAGATGGATGGATGAATGAAGGGATGGATGGATGGTACCAAACATCCCAGCCCTGGGTGCCACTCTCTGGGACACAACAGCTCAGAGCAGCCTTGAGCTCAGCCCAGTCAGAGCCAGACTCCATGTCCAAAGGTGTGGGGAGCAGTGGGACACATCCTGCAGCGTGTCCCACCCCATCCCTGGTGACCCAGAGGTGCAGAGTCTGCTGGGTCTCAGCCACAGCTGGTGCCTCGGGTGCTGGGGCCGAAGGCTGCGTCAGCCTGGTGACACCCGGGAGCACCCTGGCCCCCAGCACACCTGAGCCAGGTGCCAGGCCAGCCCTCGGGGGTGGTTTTGCTCCCAGCCACCGCCTGGAGCAGCCCCCGCTGCCGGCAGGGCCCCGGCACAGGCACAGGACAGGTTCTGTCTCATTTCGGCACCGCGTGGGCAGCCCCGAGCCAACGTCGGCAAGGAGCAAGTCCCGTCCTGCTCCGAACCCTCTTCCCCTTCCAGGACTCGTTCCTCGGGTCCGGGAGGAGGTGAGTCTGGTTCTCCCAGGGGAGCATCGCCACAGACCCCCCGGTGGGTTTGGGGGCAGTGGGGAAGCCCCCACAGCACCCCGGATTTTACACTGCCACTGCCAGAGTCCCGTGGTCACCTGGCCCCGTTCCTCTCCTGGGGTCTCAGCTCCCTGTGCCCTCTGCCCTCCCAGAGCCTTTGGGAGGCTCTGCTCAACTCAAGCTCTCCCTGGACACACAGGAATGGCCTCCAGATCCCACAGGGACAGACCCCAGTTCCCACAGGGATGGACCCCAACTCTTGTGGTGATAGATCCCAACTCCCACAGGCATGGGGGTCCCTTGCTTGCAACCCTTCCTAATTTTTATTTTCAAATCTCCATAGCAGAGCAGGGACCTCGAGGCATTTCCAGCTGTTGCTCTGGCTGGGAATGATGTGTGAGGCCTGACTGGCAAGCCGCTGGCATCCAGACCCCCAGTGCTGGGTCTTGCACCCCCTTCCCGTCCCCTCCCTGGGAAACAACGGGGTGAGGATGAGGAGGGATCCACAGCCTGGGAGGCACCACAGCCCCCGGCAGCTTCCAAAGATCCCAGTGTGCCCCAGTGCAACGGGATATTGCTCCTCGGGAAGCCCTTGGATGCACTCCCAAAGGGGCTGACCCCTGGGACCCCTCCTCTCTGTCCAGCTGCAGCGAAGTGACCCTACTTCAAAGGCAGCTCCATGAGACATTCCCGGCTCCATGAGGGTGACATTCCCAGCTCCCTGACGGTGACATTCCTGGCTCCCCATGGGGAGGGAGGTCAGGGACCCCCAGCCCTGCTCCCCACGGTGCTGCCGGGGGAGATTGGTCACACTTGGCCACGCCGGGGAGGCAGCGGGGTCACTCTGGGAGGAGGGTTCAGGCCATGTGGAAGCTGGGATGGATCCTGACATTCTGCTCGCAGCATTCCTGGCTCCCGGGGTTGGGCTGGCCGCACTGAGTTTGGAGAGGAAAACGAGGAGAGCAGGACCCGCACAGACCTGGGCAGGGATCTGGGAGCATCCCGGGCATCCGGGCGGGACTTTCTGGGCACACTCGGCGCGGCTGCTTCCCCTTAATCCCCGCATACCATGACCTGAACCAGCGGCTCAGCTCCCACACTTCCCACGCCAGATTCCCTGAAGCTCCCGGGCAGCAGGAGCACGTCAGGAAAATCCTGGCAGGCTTGGGAGGCCAGGAGGGACCCCCGTGATCCCGGGGGGGTTGGCATCCTCACCCCACCCTCCAGCGACAGATGTGTGTGGGATAAACCCCTCCTGCCATCCCACAGGAGCTGAGCCTCTTTGGCCGGAGGGGCTGAGCAGGAGGATCCAGGTGGTTTTCCATAAGATGGCTGCGCTGTGAAATCCCCTGGCCTCGGACACAACCTAATTTTAAGGCTGATGCACTCCCCCCACATGGCTCCAGCCTCTGGATATCAGATGGAACAGAAAATCGGTGGCTGCATCTGCAGTCAGCAGGCACAGCTTTCCCTGCTCCCAGTTCAGGCAGCAGATCCTGCTGGGAGAGGGGAAAATGAGTCTGGCTCTTTGCTTCTGGCAGCCCCGGGGCCAGGACAGGCGTCCCCTCCCCAGGGAAGAGGGGGGGCTCCGGGCTGGGAAGGGAAAGGAGCCAGGAAAGCACTGCCTCCTGGAAAATCAGACATGGGAGAGACAAAAGGGAAGCTGCTCACAGCTGAAGGGAATCAACCCTGGAAAAAAGCATCTTCTCCCCCCCACTTGGCTGCCCCAGCTCAGGCCTTGAGACCTGGCATTAAATCCCACAAACTCTTCCTGCACTGCAGGGGTGGGGATCCTCCTGCCCCCCAGGCTTCCTTCCCAGCAGCAGGGTTGTGAGTCTTCCCTGGAGCAGGGAAAAGGGCAAGTTAACACAGCCAAAGGTGTGGGAGCTCCAGGATCCGGCTACTTTGGGCAGGAGGGGCTCAGTGGGGCAGGGGGGATCCCGATCCCGACCCCGCTCCCAGCTGAGGGCTGGGAAGAGGGAAAAGCCTCAACAAGAAGAGATGCAGCACTTGGAGACATCCACAGAAATCAGTTTATTTCCCTGCCGTCGGGATTATGAAACCACAGAAGCAGAGTTTAAATATTTACAAAGAAATCCAGCACCCCGCAGAGATGAAGGAAACAAAGGATGAGGGATGGGGGCTCGCCCTCGCCATTCCAAACTCCGCTCTGGTAAAAAGCATCAGGAGCAAACGAGAGGGAATTTCACAGTGGGGTTTTGGAAGTCCAGGGGTGCCCCTGGCACCCCCAAGTCTCAGCTTTGGCAATTCTTGTAGAGCTCATGGACTGAACACGTCCAGGGGCCAAGGGGCTCGAGGTTATTGCTGAGGGTGGATGCAGCCCCGGGCCAGTCACTCCAAGGGATCACACTTAAATAAACACAGAGGGAAAGAATTCCTCTCTCCCACCCGGCTGGCTCACCCCAGGCACGCTGGGCAGTGGCTCCAGAGCTCGGGAACACTCTGTCCTTTCATCCAGGTCCTCTTTGATCAGGATCTTGGCTTTCCGAGCAGCCCTGGCCCCACTCCCCTCCATCTCACGCTCTCCACACGGGAACAGAATGGAGCAGACACCACAATGTTTCAGCTCCAGGGTGATGGGGAAGGGCACTGAGGTCGGCACCACCCCAGGAAGGCCAGAACAGGGTGGCAGAGGAACAAAAATGAGCAAGAGGCTTCAGGGGTGACTTAAAAGTGACTGAGGAGAACGGGGAAACACAGAAAGAAGCCCAAGAGGAGGGTCCAACCCTCCCATAGGGCTGGAGGAGTCGGGGAGGTGGGAGAGGCACATGAGGAGGGGGCTGAGAGCCAGCAGGGTGACAGTGACTGGGCTCTCCAGGCAGAGGATGCTGCAGACATGGCAGGGACTCCAGAAAAGCTTCCCTGCTGGCCACAAGCACTCCTTGAGGTTGGAAACTGTCAGGTAGGGGAGTAATGAGCTAGTTTTTCAGGTGTGAGTGGAAAAGCTCTTCTCCTCTCTCTGCAGTCAGCAGGGACCTGCTCAGCTGCACATGACCCTTCCACCAGGCTTGGTTTTAAAAATCCCCCTGGCTCAGAGCACTCCACAATCAGCACCTGCAGGGCAGAGCCTCTGCAGACACAGACCCGGAAGTGGAAGGACTCCCAGCCACATCCAAACTCCCTTCCTTGCCTGGCACTGAGGAACAACTCCCTGCTGCGGCCCATCCTGCCCAAGTTCTGCTCCTCTCACCAAGCCCTGCACAGCACCTGTGCCCAGGTGTGCTCTCCAAAGCTCCCAAAACCATTCCTTAACCACCACCCTGGAAGGAGCCAGGAGAGAGCGACTGTCCCGGTTTGCTCCTGCAAAGCCCAGCCTGAACATGGGTGACTTCCAGCCCCTCCACCTCCTCCTTTCACCTCTGGTGGCCCCACTAAGCTCAGGTGCTGCTCCCACAGAGGTTTTCCAACCCCAGGCTCAGCCTTTCCGCCCCAGCTGCCGCCTGCAAGCCCTGGAGCACAGGGATCAAAGGAAAACAAGTGTCTTGTGAGGACTGCAGCGCCAGATTTAGCAATTCAGAGCCCAGGAAGAAGCAGGGAAGTGGTATCTTCTCTGGCACAAGCTAAAAGGGATTGAGCAGCTGCCTCCCAACGCTGCACCAGGCTCCTGAAGGGGTGCACAGTGCCATGAGCCATTCCCAAGCCAGCCCTCTGACTTTCCGGCCTTTCCAGGCTCGCCAGCAGGACCAGGGGAGCAGGCCCTGCCACAGAGCGTCCCTCAGGAGTGTCCCACCTCAACACCCTCCTGCCACTGCTGGGGGAGCTGCCACTGAGTGCTGGGGCACCCCATCCCCCGGGAAGAACCCGCACTTCCACTCTGGAACGTGTGCTCCTAGAGAGACGGGACACAGGGAAAACAGCAACTCCTCACTGGAGACTCGGGATCTGAGGAAGCATCTGGTGAAGAGGATGAAAGCAGGTGATGAGGGAGACCCTCCCAAGGGGTATCTGCTCATGCCACTGCAGGAGGCAGAGTCTGCCTTGGGGCTCTTCTTGGCACTGAAAGCAAAGGTGCCCACCCCTCTCCTTTCCTGATCCCATTCCCACCTCCCCAGCTGCAGAAAGGGAGAGAACAGGAGCTTCTGGACCCCTGACACTGGGAGACACCATCCACAGAACAAAAACAGGAGGAAAAGAAGCCAGTTCCAGGAAATGAAGACGAGCTGTTACAATGGAGTGGGGTTGCCACCTTCCCTGGAAAAGGGCTCCCAGAGTCCCACGCCTCCATCCCTCTGGATCAGTCACAGTTTCTTCCTTCGTGTGCTCAGGGATTGGGGAGTCCAGAGCTCCATCACCGCAGGTGGAGGGTGAGGACCACGGTCACAATCACCCCCAGGAGGAGGACAAAGGGCAGCCAGGTCTTCACAAACCCCCCTATGCTGCAGGAGGGAAAGAGGGCAAGGTTTAAACGTGAGGAATCAGCAGAGACAAAAGGATGGGAGAGTAACTGGAGAAATCATGGGAGACAGGCGCCCTTCTGACTCTGTTATCCACTGCTGGCACTGCCACACATCCCATCCTGGAGATTCAGTGTTAAAAACTGAGACTAAATCGGGGCCACAATAATACGTCACAAACAACAGGGCTGGAGTCTCCTTCCAGCTTAAATTTAAGTTGTAGACAAGCCCATTTCATACCTGCACAGACAGGAATGGTGACAGGAGACCCCAAAAAATGAAACCCCATTACCACAGGGCTCGTTATTCCGACTGATGGTGGTGGATTTAACCAAGAGAGGAGGAGCTGCCCTTGCCCAAAAGCTGGCAAAGAAGCTTGTCCAGAACAGGGAAGATCCAACAGAAGTGGAGCTTTATGCAAGGCAGTCCTCACAGAATCTCCTGTTCAGGCACAAGGGGCTGAAATGAAGATTCAAAGCCCCTTCCTTAAGGAAAGCTTGGGGTTTCCCTCCCCACTCCCACTGGAAGCTCCACAGCAGCTGGAGTTTTTATGTAAACAAGATTCAGGAGAGGGAAGAGAAACCAGTAATCCTTGGAGAAAAGCCATCCAGTGACCTTATGTTCTGACCTAACCCAGCCAGAAGACAGCATGGAGTGAGATTTGCTCTAGCCAGCATTTCCCAAATTCCAGGCACTCCACATTAGCAGGCAGAACCAGTATTTTGGGAGCAGCATCTAGTGCAAGCCAGTAAGCACTCCTGGTTCTCTTCCTAAGCACAGGCAGTGACAGCACCACCCACCAGGAACACACCCACGGCTTGGGGGGGGTTTCTCCCTTTTCCATGGGACAGGCAGATGCTTCAGAGGGCTCAGCAGAAGGAAAGAGCCCCTTTTCCTGCTGAATCCAGACTGTCCCTCAGCTCACCTGACGTATTTCCCATAGAGGAGTGTGAAGAAGCACAGTTTCACCATGTTCCAGGAGGTGCTGTTATCGTATCTCATCAAGTTTAAGGCCAGGGCCACGTGGGAATGGCAGTTGTCACAGCAAAGGTTGTGCTGGAACACAAAAAGGGATTAGAAATCCTGTTCCCGAGGTCCCTCAGTCCTGGTGGAGAGCCACAGGTCCCACTCTTGTGACAAGGAGCCAAATACTGGGGAGGCATCACTGCGGAGATATGGAATCATGGAATGGGCTGGGTTGGATGGACCTTAAAGCCTATCCCATCCCACTCCACCTTCCACTAGACCAGGTTGCTCCGAGGATGGAGTGTCCGGGGCGGGGTATCCACAACCCCTCTGGGGGGACGCTCCCTCCCTCCCAGCCCCCCAGGAGCCGTACCATGCGGTGCTTGTACTCCTCGGACGCGTCGTGCACGGCCGTGTCCCAGGCGTTGGGGCCAGTGGCATAGACCTTGCTGGGATCCAGCTTCCAGTACCTGGAAGGATGAGAAGAGACCCCTTGGCATGGTTCTGCTGCTGCACCTTCACCTCTGCTCACTCCTTCCAGCAGGAAGATGTGGGATTACAGAGTCCCCCACGTTGGAAGGGATTCAGGAGTCCAACTCCTGGCCCTGCACTTGCTTAGAGGGCTCGGAGAAGCCCAGTGCCTCTGGAACCCATGCATCCCAGCTCTTGGAGACAAGCAGAGGCAGCAGAAAGGGCTGCTCAGCACCCAGAGAGAGAAACCACAGAGGTCAGGGGCACAGCCCTGAGCTGCGCCCACATCCCGAAGGAACCTCCCAGCCATTCCTGACAGAAACCTGACAGAAACAAACCCAGGCACTTCTCCCCAAACCAGTGACAGGACTGGGTGACACCAGCTCATTAGCACAGCCAGGCAGTGTTTACCCAGAGCCCTTGTTAGCATCATCTTAGAATGGTTTAGCCTTTCCTTTTCCTTTTTTTTAACAAAGGCTCCCCAGAGCTCAGGTTATTTAACACCACTACGTTGTTGTTGTCACGCTGCTAAAAAGATTTAATTTAATGTGGCTTCCTGAAAAGCAGAGACACAGGGGCCACCAAGGTGAATTAGGGCAACTGAACACCAGGAAAAGCAATGTCCCAACACGCCTGTCCCCCGGAATTGCAGGGCACCAGCAGAGCACTTGGTCAGTTTAATACAAACAAACAGCACTTACTTCACTGGCTTTCCAAACGCCATGTTGTCTTCCTACAAAAAAAAAAAGGAAAATTGTCTCAGGAGAATGCAACCCCGTGCAATATTCATGGCATGGATTGTGCTGGAAGGTCTCACAGTTGGATGAGTGATCCCACTGCCCCAGATCCCACTCCTAGCTGTGCCTGGGGTTGGATTCCCATTGTTTTCACACTCCTGATCTGGGCATGAGTATTGTTATGCTCCAGACACAGTGACACCATCTGCTTACAAGTGCCCTGTTCCCCTCTTTAATTTTTATAACTGGTAATATTGAGTTGACTCTCAGTTGTAAATGTCCCAGCCCATCAGGAGCATTAATTAGCCCAAATTAAGACTCCCTTTACTTTCAGAATCCCCTGGACCCCCAGCAGCTTTGAGGGCTGGCACACAGCTGATGCTGAGCAGCACGACAGCAACAGCCACGCTGAGGAAGGCACTTCTGCTACTCAGAATTAAGAGAATTTAAGTTCAAAATTCCTAATTTAGAGCCTGGAATACAAGATTTTCTCCCCTTCTCCTCACCAAGCCAGCCATTATCTATCCCACCCCCAAATGAGCTCCCCTGGAGCAGCCCATGGTGCAATAGCAATGATCCCTGATCCTTAAAAACACCTAAAGCTCTTATTGTGAGCTGGGAAAGGCAGGGACGGCTCAGAGGTCACTGAGGCAGGGGAGAAGCGGAGCAGGCAGGAATTCTGCTCGTGCTCCTGGATCCGGGATTTACTTACGGAAACGAAGTAGGGCCCCGCGAAGTCCCGGATGACCCCGGTGGAAGTGCAGATCCCCATGTGGCCGATGATGGGGAACAGCCACCTGCCAAGGCAACAGAGCACCCTCAGCTGGGAGGTTTGTCCCTGGTCACACGAGGGCCGGGAACAGCTGGATTGGGAACTGCTGGAGCACAGGTAACCTGGGAGGGGGGAGCGTGGGAGACAAAGTCCCAGAAAGGCTGGAAAAGACACAGAAAACCAGGGAAAACACCCAGGGAATACCCCCAACTCTGCTGGCAGCAGGTCTAGAGGAGAACTCCACACTCCAAACACATCCCGGGCAGGGAAGGGCGAGCCCGGTGTCCCAGACAAATCCCTTTGTGCAGCCAAGCAGAAGATTAGATCCTGGAGAAACTGCCTTGGGATAAAACCGGACTTTCCACTCCAACAACTGAAAATCAGGTCACCCTGCCCACCTTCCCAGCACGCTGCAGCTTTCCACAGCAACCTACATTTCAGCTCTCCAGACAGAAAACAGTTCCTGGCTCTGGGAAGAGCATTCCCTCCCCTAAATGATCCCATTGTTTCAAAGACCTTCTCCCTGAGATGTATTTACAGCCCCAGGGAGCAAAAGACTTACATCCCACCCCAACTTCCACCATCAGACCTATATCCCAAACCCCTTCCATCATTATCACATAGAAGTAAATACTCCAGGCCACATTCCAGCCCTCTCCCACATTCTCCAGCATCCTCAGGTTTGCTGATCTCCCTCCCATTTCTCCCTCCTCTCTCCCAGAGGGACTGAGTGCAGGGAAAATATTCCAGAACAGATCACAGCAACACTAAACAGCAACAGATTCACAAGCCATGGCTCCACCAGAGATCCCAAAAACCCACCAGAGGCCCTAAAATAAAGTGGGACCGAGGCACTCGGATGCTACGAGGAAAGACAACGCACATGGTGACTACACCACTGCCCTGTTCCAATGCTTGATCACCCTCTCAGTGAAGAAATCTTCCTTAATATCCAACCTAAACTTCCCCCGGCACAGCTTGAGGCCGCTTCCTCCTGTCCTGTCCCTTGTTCCCTGGAAGCAGAGCCCGACCCCCACCTGGCTGCTCTCTCCTGTCAGGGAGCTGCAGAGGGATAAAGCTCCCCCTGAGCCTCCTTTTCTCCAGGATGAGCCCCCCCAGCTGCTCCTCGTCAGACTCGTGCTCCAGAGCCACTATCCCTGAGGGAATGCACCCACAAATGGGTGCCCAGCAGCTCTGGCAGCAGGACAGCTCCCTTCAGCACCCCCAGCTGGGGTTAGGAATGTTAAAAAGCTTTGGAAAATCCTCCAGGAAAAGACTGAGGTCAAAATTTTAAGCCATCAAAAAAGAAACGAGATAAAAGAGACAGCAAGAGGGGAAGTGCAGCCTCTCCTGGGAGAGGAGAGCTCCGGGCCATTCCCGATCCTGGCACACCCCACACCACGTCTTCTACCTGACTCTGAGCGCTGGCTCAGTAAACATCACCTGACAGGAACCCGAGGGGAAGAGGAAGGTGGAAAAACAAGCCTCGCTGTGCCCAGACAACCCCCACAGCCATAGCCACAGCTTTTCATGTTCCCACGACCAGAGGAAAACTCCCAAGTTCTCCCTGGAGCCTGCCCACACTTGGCTGGCGAGCACGGGAAGGCAAATCCAGCCCTAACTCATCAAAACCAAAGCACCGAGACTCCCCTCGGGGCACGGGAGGCGGGGGGTTGGTGTCTCAGATCCCCACGGCCAAACCTTGGCTCCAGAAAAGCCTTCCCACGTTATCCTGGATCCCTCCACTCCCGCTCCCGCAGGGACAAGCCCGCTCAGCACAGAGCCTTCCTCAAACCCGCCCCGGCTGAAGGAACGAGCCCTTCCCTGGGACAGTGTCCCGAGGGAGCGGAGCACCCCGGAAAGGACAGCGAGGGGCCGGGAAGGGCGAGAAGGAACCCGGGAAGGGAGAGGGGTGCTGGGAATGGCGAGGGGCCCCAAGAAGAACGAGGTGGGGCACTCAGGAGGGGCAACGAGAATCCCGGAGGGGCGAGGAAGGGACCCCGGGAGGAACAAGGAGCGGCCGGGAAGTGCGAGGGGGCCTCGAGAAAAGCGAGGGGGGTCCCGGGACAGGCGAGGGGAGGCCCCGGGGGAGCCGAGGGAGTCCCGTCCCGGGCCCGGCCCCCGCCACGCCGCCCGCCCCCGCTGCCCCCGGCGCCGCGCTCACGTCAGGACGGGGATGGGGGTCCACACCACGCAGTGCGGGAAGCGGCCGCGCTCCGCGTCCGGCGCGGCGCCGCCGCCGCCATTGAACTGCTTCATCCCGGGCTCCGCCGCCGCCATGCCCGGGGCGCGCCCGCAGCGCGTCACTTCCGGCGGGCCGCGCGCGCTTCCGGGCACGGCGCAACGGGAGCGCGGGCGGGGACCGGGAACGGGCCCCAAACCCGGGGTCAGAACCCCCTGCTGAGGGCCTGGGTCCCCGCTGCGGGTCCAGCAGCTCCAAACCCGACCGGGGCCCCAGTCCCAGGACCAGACCCCAGCCCCGGCCCTGGACCCCCGCTCCTGGCCCAGCACCCCCCGTCCCGGGCCCGGATCCCCATCCCAGTCCTGAACCCCAAGCCCGGGCCCGGCCCCCACCAGAACGAGAGGGAGGTTCGTGTCACTGCCCTGGGACAGCCCCCCCAGGCAGGTCCCTTCACCCCTCGACCTTGGCCCTGTCGCCTTTCCCAAGGGTAGGAGCTGGCGGAGCCCAGCCATATGCCCCGCCTTATGGGTGAAACCCCCTAAGGGAAGCAGAAGTAATCATCACCAGGAGCCTCCCGGGACGGGGGGGGAACTGCCAGAGCAGCAACAGCATTTACAGAGAGATAACGGGGTTAGAAAAATAACAATCGCTTTATTAGGAAGTTAAATTCAAACTACACGAGGAAGCTGAAGAAAGGTGTTTATTCCAGATTTCCACCCACCACAACACACTCGGAACACGGAGTGAGACCCAGGGCACTGGAGGAAAGCACGGGGAGATCAGGGCTGCACCAGCCCAGCTCAGCCCAGGATGGGGACGTCCTGCCCCAAGGGTGCAGGAGAACTGCCAGTGTCCACCTTCCAGCCTCCGCATCCTTCCACGTTTTCCTTGGAAGCTGCTCATTTCCTCTGCACAGAGGCCGTAGTTTCCGTCGAGGCAGGGAGTGGCCTGAGCTCTCCAGGATCTCCAGGACAGCCTGTGGTGTCTGCACTGTGCCAAGGGGGTTGGGAATAAAAATAGTATTGGCCCCTTCCTGCACGTGGCCGGGCTCCTCCTCCGGCACAGAGGCAGCACAGAGCCAAGGTGGCCTTGGATTCTGGGATTAACAAACCCTGTTCCCAATGCTCATCACAAACCTACAGCTCCCACTTTTTACTGACATTTCCCTCCTTCACCACAGACTCTTCCCTACTTTGTGTCCTGCTTTCCCTTCCCTGACCTTTCCCACTTGCTAGACCTGAGTCCAGCTGTCCACCCCCGTGGCTGTTCTGGGACAGAACAGCACTTGCACACCGAGTTTAGACTCCTGAGGCTTCCAGGGGAAAGCCCAGGAAGTGGGCGACCTCTGCCTACCTCAGAGGGGACACAATTTGATGTCCTCCCATTTGGAGGGGCCACTGTGGCAGCAGAAAATGTCCTCAAAGTCTCATGTTGAGGTGGCCTCTGCCCCCCTCGAGCCACAGCAGCTCCTCCTGAGCACTCAGCTGTCAGCACAAGGAGCTCAGTAACACCAAACACATTTTTTCACCTCTACCAAGCCCCCAAGACTTTATCTAACATCCCACCTGACTTCCTAGTCTAGACCATGGTTTAGGAAAGCCTTTTCAAGAGGGAAGTATCTCCAAGGCAGTGCCAGGCTGTTCAGTGGTGCCCAGCGACAGGATGAGGAGCAATGGCCAGAAACTAAAACACAGCAAGTTCCACCTCAACAGGAGGAAGAATTTCTTTCCATGAGGGTGGCAGAGCCCTGGAACAGCTGCCCAGGGAGGGCCTGGAGTCTCCCTCTCTGCAGACATCCCAAGCCCACCTGGATGTGGTCCTGTGTCACCTGCTCTGGGTGACCCTGCCTGGGTCTCCAGAGGTCCTTTCCAACCCTAAATATTCTGTGATCCTGCGGAAGCTGCTCCAGGAGTGTCAGGATAGACCCAAGCTGTCCATCCAGAGCTGCAGCATGGGCAGTGTCCCTGCAGGACCTGTCACTGTGCCAGGAGCTGAGCAACAGGCTCCAGCCACGCTCCTCAAGGTCTGGTGGACAAGGGATTCACAAAATAGTCTCCAAAAGAGAGAAAGCTGAGGAAATCAAATGCTCTTGAGAGCGAAGCCATGACTGGTGCTTGAATTTCTGCAGACACTTCCTCTTTCGGGACAAGGAATAATAGGTAGAAATTGAAAGAAGGGAATTTAGGTTGGATAATAGGAAGAAATTGTTCCCTGTGAGGGCGGTGAGGCCCTGGCACAGGTTGCCCAGAGAAGCTGTGGCTGCTCCACCCCTGGAAGTGTCCAAGGCCAGGTTGGACAGGGCTTGGAGCAACCAAGGGAAGGTGTCCTGCCTGTGGTAGGGGGTGGAATGAGATGCTCCTTAAGGTCCCTTCCAACCCTTAACATTCTATGATTCCCTTTTGGCACTTGGGCTGGAAGATGCACACAAAGGTTGTGTGTTTCAGTGAACACTTTTTGTTCAACGAAGAAAAAAAATCCTGGCATTGATTTGCTCCAGGCCAACATAAATATCAGAGATTGTGAAAAAGCCATGAAGAGGGGCCAATGTTCACATCAGCTAATGTGGGCCTGGCACGTTTGTCGGATTAGGCAATGGATTTGCTCTTCCTGCTCGTGGCTCGGAGGCTGCTAAGCAGGATATCACCAGGGACCAGCTCCTTGGCAAAGCCTCGCAGCAGGGACAACAGTGACAGCCTCAGCAGGACGTGTCCCCGCAGTGCCACCTCCTGCCTGGGTAAGGGGCAATTCAGACTCTTCATTCCCTCATAAACCAAGTGCAGGAAGGCAAACCCAGCTGCTGGAGCTCAGGAAAAACACAGCTTTCCCCAGGCTGGATTTAAAAAAAAATAATTAAAAAAGAAATCAATAGAGCACTGGTTTGCTGTGCAGCTCTTTGTGTCTGTCAGGGAAGCACAAGGGCTCTCCAGCCCCGGCAGAGCACAGGGAGCTGCAGCTGACAGCAGGGTCTTCCTAGTGACAACTGGAAAGCTGCTGCTGTTGTGCTGCTATTGATCTAAGCAGAATACAAAACACCTGAAGTCAGCAGGGAAAAATAGCTGCAGTTGGAAAAGGAGCTGTGGGGGGGAGGACAGGGAGGGGAGAGCAGGTAAGAAGTTCTCCATGCATAAAATTAAAGGCCAGGGTTTTATTGCAGCTCTCCTGCCTGACTACAGCACCGGATCGATGTGCAGAGCAGGAATGGTGCCACCATTGTTTGTGCAAGCTCTCGTTTGAGGAGAAACAAAAGGGTTTGCCAGGGAGTCGCCACCGATGGCTCCTCTGCCTCCCCTCAGCCAAACAGCCTCAGGACAACGGGGACTGTCCCTGCTCCCTGCAGGTGCCAGCGTGTTCCTCGGACCCTGGTGACCCGGAGCCTTGCTGAGGGGAGAGGATGCACTGTTTTGGGGTTGTCCCAGCACACGCTGGAGCCCCGCCCGCCGGGGCTCGGGTACCTCCCGTTCCCAGGCTGGCTCGGGGCAGAGCCGGGAAGGAGCCGGCGCCCAGCCAGCTCCTGTTCAGCAGCGCTTCCTTGGGAACCTTCCCTGTTGTGACAGCTCGAACATTAGAGGGACTGCCAGAACCAAAGCACTCCAGGAGGAGATCCCCTCCCCCCCTGACATTGACAGCCGAGGCGGCAGCAGGAGCCGATTGGAAATGTCACCAGGCTCGGGCTGATGGAGGACACCAGCCCCGCGTCCTTCCCGGGCCCTGGAGGGGAGGCTGGGCTGGGCTTCTGTTGTTCCCCTGCTCTGGTCTGTGCAGTCTGAGAGCCTCTCCTGGCTCGGCCTGAGCCACAAACACCACTCGGGGCTCTGCTGGTGCCACTCATCCCCACCCAGGGGGGAGCCAGGCTCAGCCACCCACCCCAAACGTGGACCTGAGCCACCTCGGCCCGCAGCTCCAATCTCGGGCCTTTTCCCTTTCCCTGTCACTGGGAAGCTGCATTTCCTCCTCTCCATCCCCAACAGACACAGCCCATCCACGGAGCAACTTTTGTGTTTAAAGGAAAAGCCACCAGTTTCTCAGGGGCAAGGGGCAAAGTGGAAGCACGCCCAGAGCCCAGTGCTGGTCATGGTGATTTCTCAGCCATGAAAGCCAGGACGAGACCCAGCTCCTCTCTGGGCCAGCCCCGAATGGGGTCCCCATCAGGCTCCTCTCCTGCAGCAGCAATGCCTGAACCAGCTACAAGGACTGCACTCCTCCCAGCAGGCAGATTCCTGACATCCTGCTCCCATTTTGCTCAGACACAGGATCCATCTTGAGCCCTTTGCAGTATTGTTCCTGGCACTGCCAACAGTTCCATCAGGGAAAAGTGAATTTGTCAGTCAGGCTGAGAATGTTCCTCCCCCCACATCCCAGAGCATATCCCTCCTCTGCCTCCTCAACTCAATCCCCTCATCCAAATGACAAATAACACTCATTTTCTGGGTCCTTCTACCCATTTCCACCCACAATTCAAACACTCAGCTTCCAACCACTCACTCCAAGAGCTGACCCAATTAGCTGATTGCCAATTCCAGCTATGGATGCTCATTGCTTTGTTAGACCAGAGCTGCCTTTTAAAGCAATAATTTATATCAGACAGGATTTGAAATGAAGAGGTCTCAAAAGGCCTTCGGCTGAAAGGTGTCCAACAGGAATTTTTAAGAGAAGAGTTCAAATGGATTCTGAAAACAGCCTGGTTTTCCAACTCTTCCTTAAGGCCTGCAGCTTGGAGGGCAGGGAAATATTTGGGAGGTTTTGCAGCAGGAGCCCACAGGGAAAAGTGAGTTTGTGAGATCCTTTAGCACAGGATCATCTCTGGGTCCAAAGGTCGGTGTGGGACACACGGTGTAAGGCAGGGAATGTGCTGCCGCTGACACAGAACACCTCGGGAGATCCCTCAGGAATAGGGTGACTCAGGTGACCCTGGGTCTGCCCGAGGCCCCAGGGCTCTGCTGCTCAGGCCAGAGGGCTTTTCCAGAAGAGCTACAAGGCAGGATGTGCTTGTGCAGCTTTGTGCCTCCCCCTGCCCACCTCTGACTTGGGTCCACCAGGGCCGCAGCGAGGATTGTAACCCCCCTCGGCCACACGGACTCTGCTGGAGCAGCTCTGCCGGACGTGCTTCTCTCCACTCCTCCCAGGCAGCTGTTCCATCCCCACCCCAGTGCTGGCAGCTCCCACTGTGTTCCCAAACCTGGATGGACTAACTCAGCACTAACTCAGCGGCCACCACAGCTTACGGGCAGGCTCGGCGCTCCCCAGCCTCCTTCCCACTCAACTTTTGGGGCCTCTATTCTCGTGAAGCACAGACAACACCCAGCCCAACCAGGCCACCCTCCACCCACCCTCACAGAGGAGAAAGGTAGAACAGAGCCACAAGGATTCCCCCAACAAAACGACACCAAGAAAGAACTAGAACAAAGAATTGTTTAATCGCTTAACCCTTTCTCTTCCAGGGACCAGAGAAACAAGTTTTTTTCTGCTCCTTCTAATGAGGGCAGTAAGGCTCGTGTGTTACCTCTACAACTGCAGGGGCAAAGTTTACGAGATGATCATTTTTAGTATTCGAAAAAGCGAGAAGCAATGGTCACTGCAACACTAAGAGAATCCTAGTCTCCTAACGGAGAGCCCATTGCTAGAATACAAAAATAAAGGAGGCATCCCTGCATATCCCAGGCTAGAAAGAGTTAACCAGAAAGAGCAGGAAGAAGCTTTCCCAAAGAGGGGGTTGAAGTAAACAGCAGAGGTCAATAAAGCAACATCTTCTCCTGACTTCCCCAGCATGTTTTTTTCCTTCACCAATAAATACAAATTCCTCGTTAACAAGCGACAAGCAGGTAATCTGCCCACAGCAAGGGGAAAAGGGGCTGGAGGCAGAAAGATTTTTCTCTCCCCTTCTCTCCTATTATTATTTCTTTTCTTTAACCAAAGCAGCCATTAAAAACAGCAACCCACTGCAGAGGCAGGAATCTGGTTGCTTCACACTGCAACTGGCAGGTAAAAGAGCTGCACTGTCTCACAAGGGTAAAAAAAACCAAAAAATAGCTGCCACAGCAAAAGGTGAATGGGGAGGGAGAGGTCTGTTCTCTTCAGAGCTTTCCATCTCAGTCTCTCAGTTTAAAAATCAAAGTCTGCAGACGTTGTCTACTGAAAGCTGAAAAAAAAAGTTTGAGTGGGAGGAGAAGAGGGGAAAAAAAAAAAAAAAAGAGGATGCATCTAGTAGGAAGCCTTAAGCAAAAAAAAGAAAAGGGCAGACCATGTCAGAAAGCCACCCAAGTGAGGAGAATTTTCTGCTGCCTCTGGGTTTGGAAGAGCAGTGAGTGCCGGGGGTGCACCTGGCTACACCCCCAGCCAGGTGAGCTCAACAGTCACAGGTACTGCGTGGAAACAGGCAAACCTGCCCCAGGAGCCCAGCACACCTGTCCCAGGTGAGCTCTGCCTCAGCACGAGAGGGGAGGCTGATTCTGCCACCAGAGCTGGGCAGAGCACACGGGGAGTGCTCCCTTTGAGGGGCTCCCACCACTCCAGGGTGGGCTCAGGCTTGGCTTCACCCCAGGACAGAGCAGATGAGTCTCTGTCTGAGGGGCACCACCAGGCTCTCTCTCTCTGCAGGGAACACTGTCCTTGGAGAGATGCTGCCAGCTGACCTCTCTCCCTCCTCATCTCCAGGATTGTTCTGGAAGGCAGAGGCAGCCCTCGCTCAGGCAGCCCCGCGCAGCCGCGCTCGGCAGCCAGAGGAGGGAAGGGAGGCCTCTCATCTTTCCACAGCAGCAACAGGAAGACCAGGGATTGCACCACATGGAAGAACAGCACACACACATGCGCACACACTCCCAGACACACACCTCACACCCCTGGGACCAAGGCTAACACGTTCAGACCTTCGGCAGGAAGAGACACGAGACAGTGCAGAGCGGTTCAGATCTCCAGGGGCTCTTTGGTCTTAGTTGATAGTCCTAGAAAAAACAACCTCCAGAGGTGGTTGTAGCACAGCTGTGTAAGATCTGTGGGGTTTTTAGTGTTTGGCAACTGCAAGAGGGGAAAACAGGGCTGTGTGTTACACGAGGGGAAAGGAATGGAAGTACAGTGCTGTGTTTCCAGGTGTGCTCCTGGCTTTGCAGCCAGTCAGGGTGTGGAGAGCGAGGAGAGGAAGGAGGGTTCCTGAGAGGACCACAAATCCATCCCATGTTACACCAACACCGAGGCAGGGAAGGCCCACCTCGGCCAAGACAGAGCAGCTGGCTGCACAAAAATGCTGCTGCTGACAACTCCAAACTGTAGCTGTAACATACCCACGGTGACAACATTCTCAGCTCCTGCACAGTGACGTGGAGAGGAGAAGGTGAACACAGCTACACACACTGGGCAATAGAGAGGTGCTGTCACCTGCCCCTTTCCTCAGCAGCTTGAGCTACCCAAGCCCTAGGCCTCTGACCCAACCTGTCCCCATGGCTGTCACCTCCCTCCCTGGGCTCAGGGACCACAGGAGGGAGCATCAGAATGGGGCAAGCACATCCTGCCCCATAGAGCTGCACACACCCCGTGCCTTCACCGATCCCTCAGCTGAGACAGGGGGACAAGACAGGCAACCTCCAGTCCTCAACACAGCACAGCTACATCTGGTGACAACGTGTCTGAGATGGAAGCCAGAAGAAAGATGTTATGGGACAAAACAGGTGTTTCATGGCCAACAACCCTAAACCAGAGCCTCTAGACAGGCTGGTAGCAGAGTCAAGCTTTCAAAACCACTGCAGTAAATTCATTTCATAACCCCTGCCCTAGGTTTGTATTTTATTCAGGAATTTAACATCCCCCCTGCAATGCAGGCAACATCCCCCTGCACCAGATCATACAGCAGCTCTGGAAAAATAATCACCAGTTACACTGCTTACAGACAACTGAGAGACCCCTGCTGGGACTAAATTCCACTAAAGGCAAACCCTGGACTGCACTGCCATGGAGGAGGAGGAGGTGATGGTTTAGAGACGGCCGCTCCTGCCCCTGCCAGCTTGTCCTACCCTGTGCATAGTGCCAAACAGTGCAGTCATTCACCAGAGAAAGTTCAGGACCAAGGAAACGCGGTTCCCTTTCAGCCAAACAAGTAGAGGAAGGAGAGGCAGTTCTGTTTTAGCTGGGCCGGCACTGGACTTGCCCCTCTGAGCTGTCTTCATCATCTGAGCCTCCAGCCCCACCACTGGTCAGTCCTGTGATCCGGTACCCCATGTTCAGCAACATCACCTCGAGCGGGTCCGCGTTCATCCGCCTCTGGTTGGCTTGGGAAGCACCTTCCATGTCCACCACCACGCGGCCGTTGAGGGTTTCACTCTGCAAGACACCGGGGCAAAGAACTCAGGACCAAAGAGGGGCTGCTACTGCTGCTGCAACTGGAGATTCCAGTAGGAAAAAACAGCAGGAAAGACCACCTGACAACAAGGGAGTCTCTGAGTGCAGCTCTCACCTCTGGCCTGGGGTTCCACAGTCGCACGACCGGGTCAATGCCGCTGGTGGCCAGGAAGCAGTAGCTGGGATGAGGCTGGAGACAGTTCACAATGGACTCGTCTCCCTGCAGAACTCGCACCAGGTTGGTGGTTTCCTTCTCCCAGATGAAGAAGGAGCCGTCGTCGGAGCCGCTGACGATGTACTGGGCATTGCTGGGGAGAGGGGAGCAGAGCCTGGGGGTCACACTCAGAGCCAGGCTCAGCAGCCTGAGAATCTCACAGGGCTTCTATCGTCAGCAGGATGACAGCCCTCACACTACAGAGCCAGATAAAGCTTCCCATGCTGGTTCCCTGCATCCCCAGGACTCCTGTTTTCAACCCCAAATGGATTTCTGAAACAGTAGCCCAACCAGGTCCTCTGTGGATCTGCTCCTGATCAGCTGCTCATGGAGGAGGAGGGTTCCTGTCATCCTTTCCCAAACCAGTGTCTGTGTCATTTTGTGAACACTCACACGGAGCTACGTGTGAGGCTTTATCCCACGAGAAGGAGCATCCTGTTGCTGCTCACTCCTGTCCTTCATCCCGGCTACCCTCTGCGAACATACCTGCCAAAGAAATTGGCCTCTTTGATGTCTGTCGTGGTGTTACAGTGGCCACAGTACCGGAATTTGTAGTCGTAGCTGCGCTCCCTCAGCACCATCTCATCCTCGGAGATGGAGTCCTTGCGGCCCGTGGCCCGCAGCCGGATGGGGCCACCCCCCTTCTTGTCTTCAGCTGCAAGGACAACACATTTCCCTCATCACCACTGGGGCAGTTCTAAGCAAAAAGCACCCCAGGAGACCCCAGCAGCCTTAGAGAAGAGTTAAGGACAATTCCAGCGGGGAGCAGGGCTCAGAGCATGAGCTTCCTTCCTTCCAGATTATCTCTGGGCTCCATCAGACTCCTTTTATCACACTCACTCAAGAGCAAACCAGGACAAGGCGCAAGGCAAGAACAGGCTCAGGCCAGTTTTTGTGCACAGCAACAATCAATCTCTCTCAGAACTTAGAGCTTTACTTCAGAGGGGCAGTTTAAGGAGGAAAGTCCTTGTGAGCTCATTAGATTTCAGTGTAACCTTGGAGCAGCCCCAGAGCAGCAGCACTCACCGTTATCACTCTTGGAGAAGAGGGCAGCATTGATGTCCCTGTCTAGTGCATCGCAGGCACTGCTGTGTGCTTGTTCTGGAAACTTCCCTTTAAAGTCATCCAGACACTCCAGTGCTTCTGCCACGTACTTGAGTTCAAAGAGACAGCGGGCAAGGCGGAAATGGGCCTTCAGGTGGCATGGATTTAGGGATATGGCCTTCAAGCAGTCCCTTAGAGCATCGTAATGGTCCCCATCCCTGAGGAAAGGGAGTGGAGGATTAGCCAGCCCAAGCAGCACCAGCCAACATTTTGCACTGCTGTTTCCCAGCCCTCATTTCACTCCACAGCTCGTTGTTTCCAGCTCTCTCTACACAATCCCACACCCCAGGAGCTCACTAACAGCATTTCTGTGACTTGGGGGCACCACCTGACCCAGCCCAGCCTCCCCAAGGCCTCTGCAGATGCCCCCGGGCAGCCCTGGGATGTGACCACACAGGGCCACCCCGCCAGCCCTGACCTGCCATTTTAAATCCAAGAGAGCAGAGCTCCCTGCTGCAGCACATTTCGGGAAGTCCTTTGAAGATGGAGGATGCAGCAGCCCTCTGGCCAGGCAGCACAGCCCTCCCGTGCCAGGCGGGCTCCCTGTCACAGCTCAATCGTGCCCCTGTGTGGACACACGGCACAGCTCTGGCCACGGACACCCCGAGCCCCTGGCCAGGGCCTGCAGGGCCTCCCACCACAAAGGGACAAATGTCTCAAGCAGGAGTCTTTTCTCACCTTTACAGAAAAAGACCTTGGAGTTTTAGAAGTGAGCACTGCAGCTCACTGGGGTTGCACTGGGTGTTTGTATCCTGTTCACAGCCTGATTCCCTGAGCTCCGGGCTGTGGGAATGAGGGAGTCTGGCTGCGCTCTGGGAGCAGGAGGGACTTGTTGTGCCTCATGTGGTGCTCAGCTCAGGCTGGCAGGGCTGACACACCTGGGGTACCAGCACGGAGCCTCAGCTGCTCAGAGGCACCACAAGCTGCCTAAAGAGAGCCAAGGCTCCATCAGATGACTAATAAATATAATAATAATAATGTTTCATACCTGTAACCAACATGCCCCACTGTGACTGCCCCTTTCCCTGGAAGTGTCCAAGGCCAGGCTGGATGGGGCTTGGGGCAACCTGGGATAGTGGAAGGTGTCCCTGCCCATGGCAGGGGGTGAAATGAGATGGGCTGTAAGGCCCCTTCCAACCCAAACTATTCTGGGATTCTGTGCACTGCACCTACCAAAGCCCAAAACACTCCCATGGGGAAGATGATAAATTACCCTGTGCCTTCCACAGGGCAACAATTTTAGATCACATGGAATGTTTGTCAGGGAATAACAGGAAGGTTCAGGTTGAAAGGATCACTGGAGATCATCTAGGACACCCTCCCTGCTCAAACAGGGTTCCCTACAGCACATTCTTCAGGATTGTGTCCCTCAGTTTTTGAGTATCTCCAGTGAGGGAGGCTCCACACCTGCTGTGGGCAGCCTGTCCCAGTGCTCTGTCACCCTCACAGCAAAGAAGTTCCTCCTCATGTTCAGGTGGAACAGGGAAGAGGTGTCCCAGTGTCTGGACTCACTAAGGGGAGCCCCACTCTTTGGGTTACACTCTAAGGAGCACTTAGTGCCTGGAGCATGTCTTGCAATCCATCCACCCTCCAGCTCCCGCCTGTCCAGCTGGGCATTGGCTGCTCCCCAGCAGTCAGAGGGTGGAATGCCCTGTCCTGGGGATCTGCAGCAGGAGCACGGCTCTCCAGGGCAGTCTTTGCAGCACTGCCTGTGTCAGCTCAGAACACACGGGCCTCTTTCAGTCAAAGAAAGAGGGAATGCAAGTTACCTGTTAGGATGGCAGACGTGTCTCACATTTCCACCCCTGATTGGGTATTAAACTGCTTTGCCACCCTCAAACATCCCTCAACCTCAATTACCAGTGTCAGACAGCCCAACAGACTGGTGTGAAAATGGACATGGTGGGATGTAAAGCAGGCTCTGACTTCTCCCTTTGTTACAGGATTGACTCAGCCTGTGCAAAACTAGAGATCAGCTCAGTCCTGAGAGCATGGACTGCTAAAAGCAATCCAGAGGGGGATGCAGCTGGCTTTTAGGAGCAACATTTCAAAGGACAGCCTTGGAAGGGCTGGAGAATATGAGCAGCATCTTAAGGGAGATGAGCAAGAGGAGGTTAGGAAATTACAGACCTTCCTTTTTTCTTGCTCTCTCTGTTATTCAAAGAACGAGGCCAAAGCAGGACCTGCAGGGCTCTGAGGGTGGCCTGTACCTGTTCCTGCTCCAAACATCAAGAACACCTCAGAGACACGTGGTGGTTCAGCCTGGGTCACTGTCTGCCTGCTCTCCTCCTGCTCACTGACACCACAGACACCTTCTCCACACACCACAAACTGTTCCTAGCAGAAAAGGCCCCTTTCCTCACCTGGAAGGTACCAGCTCAGTGCTATTTAAATCCTACCCACTGCATGCCACAGAAACCCACTGTGTGTATGTTTTTCACATCTTCCTGCTACCCAAAACTGTAGCAAGGCAGTAGCTGACACACTGAAAGGTTCAGATGTGCCAACACCCTTTGGGAAAAATGATTCCTATAAGAAAAATGTCATTCATGAGATCAGCACTCAGCTTCTGTGTTCCATCCCTTAATCCCAACCTATTGTTCTTCTCCCTCTGAACGCTGAGGTCTTTTTGAGGCAGCTCCCAAATCTCTGCTATTGCAAAACAGCCAGTAGGCCAGTTACCAACAGTCACAACAACTGCTGGCTGCTCTTTATCTTGGCAGGAGGAGAGGAGAATTCATACTGGGGATTTCAGCAGGGAGAGGAGAAGGCTATCCTCACAAAGCAAATGGAGATGAAGGACCACAGCTATTTTAAATATGTTAATGGCAAGTCATGCTACTCAGTCTTACTCTGCTCAAGGGGACAGGCACTAAAATAACTCAGCTGTATCTTGCAGATGCAGCTCTGGCCACTGGTCTGAGCAGACAGAACCTACTGCAGAGGCTGACAGGGTGCTTTGCAACCATCAGGACAATCCCCTGCAAAGCTGCCACCTCCCCAGATCCCTCCCAGAGGTTTGTTCCCAGTCAAGGGAAGTGTGGGTTAACTGGGGGAACCACCAGGTCTGAGTGTCTGCAGTGTGAGGTACTTGGATAAAGCAGCAACCAAAGCCACCCCAGGCAGCCCTGAAACAATCATGTGTCATGAGACGTTACGGAGCAGTCACCATTACATCATGTGTTGACAGCAGATTTAGAGCCCTTCTTTAACGCAGATCAGAACCACCCAAAGAAACACAAACGCCCTTGGAGACACCCAGAATGCTGTGACTCAGATGTGGGTTTTGGGGTTTTTTTCCAAACAGGAAGGGATCAGAACTTCACCCAACACATCAGTAGGTGAAATGATGGGCTACCACCAGCTCACCAGAATTTCTCCAGCACAGGCTGCTGTGCCATCCCCTTGTGCCAGAGGTGTCCAATCCGATAACCGCAACCCTACCCCACACAGAGGGAAAACAGGTCCTTCAACAAGGTGGCCCTTGGAGTCAGTGTCACCCACAGGGACCCCCTGCCCCCTTACCACTTGCGCTTCATGTAGGCAGCAGCTCTGTTCCCATAGAGCATGGCATTGTTGGGGGCCTTCTGCACAGCCTTGCTGTACAGCTGGATGGCCTGGGTCCACAGCTGGCAGGCAAAGGCCTCGTTGGCTTGTTGCTTGATCCTCTCCAGGTAGGGAGGCAACTCCACTTGGGGGCTGCAGGGGAAGAAGAGAGGAGCACAGGTAAATTGTCCATCCTTAACTCCAGGTCAGTGTCTGCAGTGTTTAGTTCCAGCTGAGCTAATGCTCACTGGGACTTGCTGATGAAAGTTCAGGAACAGGCAAAAGAGACCTTGCAAAAGGAAGGGACACCTTCCACTATCCCAGGGTGCTCCAAGCCCTGTCCAGCCTGGCCTTGGACACTTCCAGGGATGGGGCAGCCACAGCTTCTCTGGGCACCCTGTGCCAGGGCCTCACCACCCTCACAGGGAAGAATTTCTTCCCAATATCCCATCTAACCCTGCCTTCTGACAGTCTCACTACCTCAGTTTGACCAGTACTTGATCACTTCCATTTTTTCTTCATCTACAGAGGCACACTCCAAATTGAGCAGTGGGTATTTTAAGCATCAGACTTCACCAACACATCTTTGTTTCGAGTGCATAAACAACATTTCCAATCCCCTTTTAGCAATGTCTAACAATGCAAAATTCAGAAGCATCTGAGCTCACCAGGCCCCTGCTCCACAACCCAAAATTCCAGCCCCATTCCCGCTGCCGCGATGGAGGGGCCATCTAGAGGAAAGGAGCTGAAACATTCCACAAAGTGACTCTGGAGGAACCCAGACTACCCATATATGGTATTAAGTAAGTGCCTTGACTTTGAACCAAGTCTCATCAGATGCAGGAGAAACAGCCACCAAGATGTGCTGCTGCTGCTTTGCCCCAACTGCATCTTGCTCTTAAAGAAAGAAATCAGCAGGACCAGTACAAGAGGCTCCATCCACTCCCAGCTCACATGGCAGGAATGGCAGTAGTGATCCCAGTGTCATCACAGAACAGTCTTGGCTGCTTCAGTTCAGTTTGCAGCAGCAAGGTGCCCAAAAAATGGCAAAGGGAAGCAGAGTTCCTTCACCTGGCAGCCTCTGGCACTACCAACACCCAATTCCTGCAGGCCAGGAAGCAACAACCACTCAGGACACTTTGCTTCCAGGTCTGAGAAGCCATTTCTTAGTTTTGTCCACCCTAATTCATTCTAAGAGAGGAAAAATCCTCAAGGACAATTTCTCCCAGGATGCTCTTGCCTGGTCTGACTCCTGTTCACAGCCCAGAGGCCAAAACAGCTCCAAGGACAGAGGGCACCTGGCAGCCAAGTCACAGGGCAAGTGGATTTGCACATCACACCTTTTGGGCAGCACCTCGCCCTGGCAAGAGGCAAAAGACAAGGACAAAGCCACAGGACCCCCTGGAGGGGCAGCTGTGCCCTCACCTCACGTGTGCCCTTCCCTCGGACAAGCGGAAGCCATTGCTGTGGAGATGGATCCCATTGGACACTCCATTGGTTGAGGTTTTTCCATTCTGCACTTCTGAAGGTTAGGAAAAAAAATACATACAACCATACTAAGTATCAATGCAGATTATACAAACCCAGGGTTTATTTTACAGCAAACACCACAGCCCCACTCAGAGCAGAAACAGAACTTCCATGATTCCATGTCCCCCACCTTCTCCAGCCTCCTGGATTGGATTTGTCTTCCTCTGTTTACTACCAAATCTCTGCAGTGTCCTTTGCAATACAATTCTAGATCAGAAAACCAGCTACACACAGAACTAAGTGCTCACACACACAGAGGGCAGCTTGAAGGGAACTGCCTTTGGCTGATTTTAGGCCACAGTATCATGGAATCCTGGAATGGTTTGGGAGGATACCAGGGCCTCAACCACTGATAGTCTGCTTAATCCTTGTGCACAGCTTTAGGCTCTCAACTCCCACACATACACCTCTCCACGGGTCACTTCTGCCCTCCAGATACGTTTGTCCCTCTGCAGAAGGATTTTGGAACTCAGGGTAGGAACTGCACTGCAGAAACAGCCCAGCAACACCCACACCCTACTTCATTTTCCTCCTGCACCCTGAAAATGAGTCCTGTAGTACAGCACTTCACTCTGCCTTTCAGTCCCTTTGTGAAACATCACACTTACCCCCTGAAGTGTGGCACTTCTTTGGGAGGAGAAAGGTGTATGGTCGCTGTTTGTATGTCAGATCAAACAAATAGACCTAAGGAGAGGCAAAAAGAGCATGAGACAAGTCTGCAAAACACAGATGCTCAAGTCAGGAATAAAAGAGGGCTCAAGGTGTGCCCAGTTCCATGCTTATGTTTGCTGTTTCCAGCTTCTCTCTGGGAATCTTGTTTCTAGATGGGCACACACAGGGTGGCAGCAGTCACTGGGGTGTGTCCCAGTCCAGCACTTGTTCAGAAAGAACAACACTGAGAAACAGGAGCCTGGTCTTACTCCATACCTGCAGAACTTAAAAGATGACCTGACCACTGACCAAACTGCTCAGAAAGCTTCAACTCCATTACCATATTTCAATCAACACAGCGATAATGAAGAAACGAAACAGTTCTTGATAGAAAAGAGGTGGGACACTGAATTGAGGGAGAAGCCTCTCTAAGATGAAACCAGGATTTCCTGAGAAACTCCAAATGCAGCCCTGTGAAATCCTCATTTCCAGGTGTACTGGGACAGGAATGGACAGCCCAGGTCAGACCCACGATTCACTTTCTCTTCAAGGGAGTGAGTGCATGTGTGAGAAAGAGCTGCAGAGGACAAGCACAGTGCAACCTGCCCACAAGCAAAGTTCCTGTTTAATCCACGCTGATTAATGCTGTCAGGAGGATTTTCTCATTCCACTGATAGGCTTTACAAAAGATCCATGAATATCACCCAGCACTTAAAATTAAAGCAATCAATATTCCAGGTGAAGGATTTTGCTTCTCTAAGTTCCTTACTCACTACATTCTATTACAGAAGCAGTTTGATGTTTCAAGAATGAGTTATGAAATCCTTTCTAGGTCAGCAAAGGTCAGTTCCAGAACTGGTTTGGTTTTTTTTTTCCTCTTCCAGAGAGTGAAATGTGAATTGGAAAACCACAACAGAACGCGGCTGAACTTTGATCAGTGACAGCATAACAAATATATCCCTAATCGCAAGTATTTAGTCTGAATTAATCAGAAAGCAGTTTAAAATCAATCACAGAGAAGCTGCTGTACCTGTTCCCAAGAGCACACAAGAATGTCCAGTGAGCCAATGTGGAGCTTTCCTGCCCTCTTACCTGCTCCCCTCCCATGTTGACCAGGAGCTCGGTGCCATCGGGGCTGAAGGTGACGTACGTGGCCACCAGGACCCTCAGCCGGTTGTTGTAGTCAGGAAGCTTCACTGGAAGGTGCCCTGCGGAGAGGACAAGCCCAGAATTATTGGCTTAACTACTACTGCTGTCTTTGTCCTACCCCAGCTGCTCCCTCTGACAAGAGCAAAGCCACGCAGCGCAAGCACCTACGGGATTTTCAGCTTCCCTTCATTGGATCCTTCCCTGAGGAACCAAAACAGGCACAGGTGCCTTTTCACAGGTCCTGGGTATCAATGTCCCACCCCTGGAAGTGCTGGACAGGGCTTGGAGCAACCTGGCCTACTGGAAGGTGTCCCTGCTCACGGCAGGATGCGGAACAAGGTGAGCTTTAAGGTCCCTCCCAACCCAACTCAATCTGGGATTCCAAGATTCCAGTTCTGCACAGCCACCTCCACATGAAGACAAGGATTATAACTGCCTAGTTAACAACACGCCTGCAGAACCCAGCAAAGCTCAGTTTTAGGGATTCACTAGGATTTGGCTTTTGTGATTTGCGGCCATCTACAAATACCTCCACCCTCAACCCCCTAATCAGGTTTCCTTAATAAAGCCCTCAGCACAACCAAACCAGAGCTCCTAAATATTCAGCTCACACGCAGGTTCTGTTCTTCAGACAGCAGATGTGTTGCATGACCAATTCAGAGGACCTGAGGAATCCTCTAGTGGGACTCATCAGGAGCAGGACTGTCAGAATTGGTCTGCTGAACATGCTGGTCTGAGATATTAAAAAAAAAAAACCCAAACATTTTGGGGGAAAAGATAGTAAATGACGAGCCCTGGAGAAGAATGTCATCTGGATTGCTCAGATACTGCATCACTGGTTCTTCATCTGCAGGATGAGGACAAGTCACTTCTGTGCCAAAAAGATTTTGAACAGTGGCTTTGCTGGGACCAGTTCCAAGACAGCCCACAGAGCCCAGGTTATCCAATGCCTGACTTTCCAGTAAGAGTGACAAAAAGACACTTATGCTGGACAAGAAGCAGCAAGGCCAGCTCACCACCCCAGTGGTGCAATTCCATGAAACACCCCATGGAAGAGCTCCTCTGGGCAGTGGGTTTGTGTGTGATGGGGAGGACTCTGTTTCTTCAGGCATTTAGAAGTGTCACCAATCACCTCCAGTGCCACCCCAGCACCAGGCCCATACCTGCCACGTAGTACTGAGCTGCCCCGTCCGGGAGGGGTTTCTGTCGGTCACAGAATGTGTGCACTCCAGCTGAAGGACTCTGCTTCATGCTTTTCCTACCCAGAAAGAGGAACAGCCTTATTAAAACCACAGCATCCAACTGCTGGAAGCTTGAGCTACGCTGGCACTTGTCCTCCCCAAGGACGAGGCCTCCTGCCCTCACAGCTGTGGAGTCACCAGCCTCACACCACCCCAGTGTACTCAGAGATCAAAAAGGCTTTGTGCAATAGAGAAAACTAAGTCAAACCTCCCAGAAGCAGGCGAGTGCCTGATCCCTGCCAGTCCCTCTTCCCACCTGAGCCTGGACTAGATTCCTGTACCAGCAAGTGCCCCAAGCAGGTGCTGTTACCTGTGGTTGTGGATCATGCGGATGTCGTAGAGGCGCACAAAGGGCCCGCTGGCCCCTACAGCCAGGTAGTTGTTGTCCTGGGGGTTCACTGTCAGGCACTTGGCCTCCACCAGCTGCCCACAGTACTCGGTGAGGTCTATGAGCACCTCGGATCGTTTGCTGTTCTCCCGCAGGTCGTACTGCCTGCAAAGGGCAGAGGCATGGGATAAGAGACCCAGCAGGAAGAGAGTCATGGGAAGTCCTGAGCTGGGAGGGACCCACAGGAATCATCCAGTCCAGTTCCTGGCCCTGCACAGACACCCCAACAATCCCCCCCTGTCCCTGGGAGTGCTGTCCAAAGGCTCCTGGAGCCCTGGCAGCCTTGGAGCCATGCCCATTCCCTGTTCAGTGCCCACCACCCTCTGGGGGAAGAACCTCTTCCTGATATCCAACCTAAACCTCCCCTGACACAGCTAGAAGAGGTGACACCAAGGACATTAACAACAGTTATTTGTGCCACAGACACATTTAAGAGAGATGACACTAAGGCAATGAACAACAGTAATTTGTGACACAGGCTACTGGAAGCACCTCAGTTCAACACTCACTAGGCCTCACTATCAGGAGAACCAATAAAACCAGCTCTAAAATGTGCACAGATTTATTCAAGATCCAAATTAAACTCCAAGTCTTGACCTCACAAACAGGAGCTCGTAGGAAAAGTGCAATAGACTCTTAGTAATAATATTCACTTCAGAGTCCCAGTGACTCTGCAGGGAAACCTCCAGTGTTGTATCTCCCTTTGACATGGCTGTTCCTTTCCTGGCAGTGAAGAAAATGGAGGAGCTATGAGTATTTATGACTCTACAAGATCAGTCTTCCCAGTTTTAGGAAAAGAGAGGTGAGTTTAAGCTGTTTAGTACAGAGACAGCCTCTCTTCAGATCTGTGCACAGCACACACCGTGATGGATCCCAGAACCAAACCAACTGGAATTCTGTACCTGATCAACCCATCCTCTGCTGCACTCCAGAAGGTGTTTGGCCACATGGGAGCCGTGGCAATCCGCTTCACCCTGTTGGTGTGGTCTCCAAACATGTGCACAGTCTCCTTGACAGTCAGGTCATGGACGTGCACCTTGGAATCCGCAGCTCCTGTGATGAGGATCCGGTCCCCTGAGTGTGGCAGGAACTGGGGGAGAGGGATTGGACACTCAGACCAGGAATTCTGCTCCAGGAGTGTGGGATAACCCATGTTATTCCCTATTAGGCAGGTCAGTGTGCACACTCAAGAGTCACCAGTTACAGCAGGACACACAAGTCTCCTCGTCACACATCCCAATCTGCTACAACCATTTCCTCCCAATTCACAGAGAGACTAGGCCTGGGATCCGCATAAACTAAGTGCAGTATTAGATTTAATCCATTTTTTCCTATAACTAGAAATATTAAATTATTTGGGAGGAAAACTGCTTGCAGGAAAGTGTTTCACAGCAAGGATTTATCCTCCTGCTGCTCAGGCTGCCGATTCTGTTGGCTGTTCATTCCTTCTGACCACATACCTTGACAGAAAAGATGTTTGCAGTGTGTCCTGTGTGCATAGAAAGGAGTTTCTTATGGTGCAGAGGATCCCAGACAATGGTGTGCTGATCATCAGAGCCAGAGGCCAACAAGCTGGAAGAAACAGGAGAGGAATGTGCACCATGAATTCTTCTGTTCCCCCCGTGCCAAGGTCTGTGGGGCAGTTTGACCACAGACATCCATTAAGTTAATTCAGCCCTAATCAGCCCATTTCCTCTCTTTCCTCAGCTCTGTGCTCTTGCTGCTCCCTGTGCTCCCATCCCTTCAGCCAGGTCAAGGAGCTAAACCAGCCAAGCAGCAGTTCCAGGGAGAACACAGCGAGTGGTTTCTGCTGGTTCAGCTGACGGAACCACATCACCTGGATTCCAAGGGGAAAACTGGAGCATTTGGTCAACAACAAAACGCAGGGCCTCCACTTTCCTTACTATCCTGCCTGTGTTAAAGCTCCACACCACCCCTGGAGCCCAGCCAAGGCATTCATTCCCTGGGCTCTGGATGTGCCCAGGCAGTCCCAGGGCTCATGGGGCGAACCACAAAGTGCTTTTACAGCGTGAAGGCCTTGTCCATCCATCTGCATCGGAACCAAAACACTCTGACATCTGCAGCTCTCAGCTGTTTTAAACTTGTATTTCCTTGTAGCCAAATCTCTTTCAAGCACATAAAATTTTCACTGGTAAATAATTCTGAGAAGTATCAGAGAGCAGACCTTGGATGTTTTAAGAGGCATGTCCAGAAACATCCACTCTTCCTTCCTTGTCCCATCCCTCATTTCTTATGTAGGAACTTTTTATTCCACTTGGTTAATGGAAGTGCTGTTTAGTTTCCCTCTAAAACTGCAGAGGGGTGAATGCTCTGCCTCCCTCCCTGGGATATTTGTCCCCCAGCAGCAGCTTTTAACAGCATGGTGAAGGGGGTGGGGAAGTGTCACCACCAGCTGGGCAAATCCTGAAGATCCATTATAATCCATAAAACCACTTAAGAGAAGAGAAGCAGCCTTCAATCTGCACTTCTTAGTCTGACCATTTCCCTTCTGAACTAACTAAAGGGGCATTTCTAATAATATCCAGATATATTGAACAAAATTAAGCTTCTTTTGAAGCGTGAGCACTACTACAGCTAAAACTTTGAGCTTGAGCTCCACTGTACTAGAAATGGGAACCATCTGCTTATGATGACCTACATCCCACTCCTGGAAAACCTGGGGTTATGGCTTTGTTGATCCCCAAATCAAGCCACATACTTACTCTCCTTTTTCATTCCATTCCAGACAGTTGACACACCCAGAGTGGCCCTGAGGAAAGGAGACAAGGCAAGATGGTATTACACAAACTTCAGATTTATCAAGCAGAGCTGTTCTAAGACAAGGACACAGCAAGCTCCCCACAACTTTTTAAATTTTTTTATTCCAACCCTATGAAAAAACCTCCACACACTCGGCAGATAAGCACCTGCAGAAAAGATAGGCATGCTAGAGCATCTGGGGTAGAAAAGGTGAAATAAACCAAATAAAAAAAAGGTAGTGTTGAATAAAATAGCAGTTTAGTCTCAGAGGCTACAGCCAAAATCCTGCTGTATGCACAGAAAGGTGACTTTGCTTCCAAAGCCCTTGGCTAGGCTGACAAATTACATGTACAGGCACTCTGGGAACACAGGAAAATGCACTTTTGATAGCTCTGTTAGAAGCACCTTGCTGCTGGGTGACTGCATCATCCATCTTCATCCACATTAACCACCAACTGCACCAGGAAGTGGGGGAGCGTTGAGCAGCGTTTGATATGGGAGATGTGATTGAAAAGGGGGACAAAAGAATCCTTTCCTCCCCCAAACCAAGATAACTGATGTGTCAGGAGGTTGGCTCAGTTGGTTAGAGCAGGGTGCTGATAATGCCAAGGCTGTGGGTTTGATCCCCAGATGGGCCACTCCAGACTTGGACTCACTGATCCTCATGGGTCCCTTCCAACTCAAGAGTATTCTGTGATCTGTACAATCTTAAGATCTTTTTTAAGCTGTGTCAGAGTGCAATACAACCTGTTCCTTAGGGATCCCATTAGAGCTCAGGATGTTGAGCAGTTGACAATTGTCTTCTTCAGGCAGCAGGGCTGGGATTAGGCAGTGTCCCCCTGCTAAAGGGTCTCTTGTAAGTGCACCGGGTGGGGCAGAACGCTCACCTGAGCTACTCCTGCCTCTAATGCAGTTTGGGGACTCAGAAATCAGGATATACCCCATAAAAGGGAGAATTTCATGCACTCCTCAGTAGGGTGCACAGCAAGGAGCGGGGTTGCTCTCTGGACACTCACCTGCAGCTCAGCCTCCAGCCCCAGGCGGCGGATGAAGGGGTCGGTGACGTGGTAGTGCCGCTCAAAGCCCAGCGCTCCCCTCTCCTGCAGGGGCAAACAGGCACCACACTGACTACAGCAAACACAACACTCCTGCCCTGCCAGAGAAGAGTCTGGAAGTGTAAAAATCACCCCAGGTATTGCGGTGTCCATAGCAGCAGGTCCTGTACTGTAGTAGGGAGACACAGAATCACTGAATGGTTTGGGTTGGAAGGGACATTAAAGCCCATCCCACCCCTGCCATGGGCAGGGACATCTTCCACTATCCCAGGTTGCTCCAAGCCCTGTCCAGCCTGGCCTTGGACACTTCCAGGGATCCAGAGGCAGCCACAGCTTCTCTGGGCACCCTGTGCCAGGGCCTCACCACCCTCACAGGAAGAATTTCTTCCCAATACTCCATCTAGCCCTGCCCTCCTTCTACTTCAGGCCATTCCCCCTTGTCCATCACCACATACCCTGGGACAAGTCCCTCTCCAGCCTGCCCACGAGCCATCATTTGAACACCTCCAGGTGGCCAGATCATAACCTTTGCCCCTGAATTGGTTTAAAATGCTGTGTATCTCAGTGCCAGGCACCAGCTGGGGAGCCAAGACCAGTTCTGAGAGACTCGCACTGAGGACAATAAGCTGACCCTACTTTGGGCCTGAAACAGAAGATATGGAAAAACTTGGGAATGCCTGTTATTATCCCTTGGCGAGAATTTAAGCAGAAACTCAATCCTAACGACAGCAGTCCTGGACCAGAGCTGCTCAGGAGAACTCTGCCATTCCAGAGCCTGTCCTGAGGCCCCACTGGGGAATGGAGCTGGACAGCTTCCTTTAGGGATGGGTTGTTTCCTCAGCAATGGCTCAGGAGCTGCAGTGCCACAGCACAGGCTGTTCCAGAGGGATGGGAACAGCTGCCACAGAACTGCGTCAGTACAAATGAAGGTGAAGGAAAGCAGGACAGTTGTTTCCCCTGTGATCTCACAGGGCTCACAGATGCATCAGCAGATGGCTCTGATGAAAGAAGGCCAACTGCAGAGGCAGGAATGAAGGAGAGGGAATGTAAGTCAGATTTTGGATGCAACATCTAATGTCCAAGGAGATTCTTCCCTAGGACTTGACCCAGCCATGGTCCCATTCCATGCCACACTCGTTAACTTAATCCTTCAGTATCAGCAATTAAAGATGGGAACACCAAGGTCAAAATCACCCTGGTGGTGCTTGGAGCACACCAGCAGTCCCAGAGCAGACACACAGAATTCCCCGCGACTTCCCTTCCCAGCCCAACGCTCAGTAATGAACCCCAAACACCAAAAGCTATTTGAAAACAAAATGGAGACAGACATAAAAGGATTGGAGGCAAAACAAACCAGGCTTTTTGCAGGAGCTTCCATGACAAACTTCAAACCCCTTGATGTATTTTTGTGGAGAGCATTCCTAAAGCACTGCAAGGTGCTGCAGGTACAACTCTGTGCTGTTGCAGCCTCAGGGGCTTTGGGAGGGCTGGGGGTGGGATATTGCTTTTCCTACAAGGAGCTGTCTGGCTTAGCAATCTTCCCAAGGTCACACATCAAAGTCTGACAGAGCAGACAGTGTGAGACAGTCCCAGGCTAAGGCTCAAACCACAGAACCAGCCCTTCCTTGTTAGGGCAGCAAAATAAATCTTTGCACATGGATTAAATTACAAGCTTCTAACACAGAGTTTGGTACCAGACTGCAAAGTGAGCACTCGAGCTCCCAGTTCCTTATTCTGGCTACTCACAGATCCCTTTCCTGAATGCTGATTATCAGCAAAGCTGCAAATGATTTCAGGCCTCTGAGTCCAAGCAATAATTGCCTATTGTGTCTGCTGCAGCCAGTCCTTTCACGTTGATATTCCACAAATGCAGCCATCAGATGACTGATCCCAGCACTGCAGAAGTTTTTTTTCCCTACACAAAGGAAGCAACACAGCACTCTCTAAAGAAAAGGAGACAGAGAAAGGCTGTGACAGAGATCATTAGCTTTACTACAGTCAGAAATACCTCTGATGGCAAGATCACACGGGGAGAACACAGAAAGCAGAGAGGGAAGCTGGCTAAGGGCCTTTGTGTTGCCCAAACACAGGCAGCTCTCTTTCTCCCTTCAACTCAAAAGGAACAGAGCTGCTGATGGCAAACCAGCCCAGGGAGAGGAACTGTGCTGCTGGCATGCCAAACTTCATCCCAGCTCTCCATTAAGGACCATGACAGCTCCTGTGTGTTTGTTCTCTTAAGCTCCTTACAGAGCTTATCAATATGTAAGTAACAGAGATCTCTTCCCAAGTGAAGGCAACACCAGGACTTTTTCCCAATCCAGCACTGACTCCATCTTTCTCCACCCAACACCAGTGAACTCGTGGCTTCCACATACCTTGATCTGCCTGTGGATGATGTCTCTGGTGATGTTGGCTTTTGCCATCTTCTTGCAGTGGGGCAGTTGAAAAGAAGCTATGGGAAGAGCTGCTGTGCATCCAAGCATTCCAGCCGAGCCAGGATCCACACGGAGGGCATTCAGTTACCTGGACAGGGACACAGGCAGGGACATGACATGTTAGGACAGTCACTTACAATGCCAGGCTTTCTCTTCCGGCAATCCTGGTGGCCAAGAACTGGAAAGTTTGGTAAAGAGGCTCCTGAAGAAACTCAAGGAAGGAACAATGGAAGACTGAAGAATGTCTGACTCGAGGCCATCCCCAGTTTGTGGAGGAATTCCTGATGAGCAGAATTCCAAGACTACATCAGCCTGAGAAATCCACGTTTCTATGCCAGCAAAGTCCCTGTGAGTCCAGAGCAGTGTCCTGTCCCAGGCTTCCCTCCCACCATTCCATGTCCACTCATGTCCAATGTCAGGTTTCCCAAACTCTACAACCAACAAGACTTGTATTGTGAATAAACACAGCATTGATTATTTTGGCCACCTCTTATCTCTCATGTTCTACATTGGATTATCAGCAAAATGCCCCTAAAATATCCAAAAGGGCATAAACATTCCCTGGAAATCGCAACTGCCACCCATGAGGTGAAGCTATCAACTGAGCACCCAATGACCTCAGCAACAGAAAAGGGATGACCAGTTAAAATTGAATTTTCAGGAGAAATTAAGGGTTTTGCACACTCTTAATGGAGTTTAATGTACTAACCTAAATAACTGAATCTCCCTGGAATTAACTACACCTGCCAGAAAACATTCAAATTGCAGAGTGATGGTCACAACCCTGGCCTGGACAGGCTGCCTAGCAAAGGATCAGTCAGTCCCTGAGAAATGCTGGAATTTCCCCAATATCCATCCCACAGCCTGTCCCATTTTGGTATTTCTGCAGTTCTCTTAAGAAAAATAAAAATTAAAAATAAAAATTAAATTTCAAACACCCATTTTGTCCTATGTAACCCTCTAGATTTAAATCCTCTTTAAAAACATTTCCATGCAGAACAAGCCAAAATCTTCCTCTTTTAAATGAGGAAATGCTGATTCATTGAAACGAGAGCATTTTGCAGAAATGCTGCAACAAACAGGACTCCTGACAAACCCCATCTGATTCTCTGCTGCCACGTGAGGCTTCCACTGGCCCTCCTGTCCCACCCCTGCCATGGGCAGGGACACCTTCCACTATCCCAGGTTGTTCCAAGCCCCGTCCAACCGGGCCTTGGACGCTTCCAGGGATGGCACAGCCACAGCTTTTGGGGGCTGACAACAACTGCCCCCAGGAATGGATCCCATGGACAGGCAGGGGAGGAGCAGCAGCCCCTGGGCGAGTGCTGAGCTGCCAGGGCAGGGGAGCAGTGCTGGATCCAGGGGCACTGCTTTGGGCAGACCAAACACACGGGCACCAGCAGCACCTGCCACTGCCCTCCTCCCATTTCTCCAGACGCCTCTTCCAGCTAACAGGCCTCCACCTGCCCTTCTCCAGGCTGCATCCCCAGAGCGGCCTCCCTAAAATCCTCCAGGACACAGCAGGGAGATCCCTGTTCTGCGCTGCCTCAGCAGCTCAGCCCTCAGGCGAGGGACTGGTGCTCCCTGTAGGGAACCCGGGATCTTCTCACCTCGGACACTGTATCCCAAGGCTCCCACCCTCCTCCTCCTCCTGCACCAGGCACCCCCCTCTCGCAGCACTTCTCCACAGGAGCCTGTGACCAGTGACTGATGGACTTACACAACTTTTTCCAGGCAAGTGCCTGATACATTAACTCCAAGTTCATCCTCAAAAGACACAGGGACAATATCCCAGCACATCTCAGCACCTCAGTCTTGTCTACAGCTTCCCACTCTTCTGAGTGCTTCCCTACAACATTCCCAGACTCTGCCACAGTCCAGGCTTGGAAAAAAACCCAGCCAAACAGGAATGCAGGAGCCTAAGATGTCTCTTTCCTGGAAAGGCCTTGATTTGGCAACTGGATGTTGTAAAGTGCTAGAAGGTCTCCCAGAAGAGGGTCTTTGCTTGGTCAAGAAGATTCCAAGAGCTTTTCCTCCTTTCCCACTGCTATTTTTTGTTGCTCAACAGGTATTCCACAGCCACAAAGGCTTTGGCAACCTTTAAATTATCATGAAATCACAGACAAAGGGTTAAGAAGTCACAAACTCTCATTCCAAGTCAGATTTTCAGCATTGGCCACGACTGATCACAATCCCAGACTCCATTCCCCATGGATATGATAGTTATCTCATTCTCAAGTATTAAATAAATAAAAAATAAACAAATAAAATAAATATTAAGTGCTCTTTGCACTAAAGACTATTGACTCCCACCACTACACAGGTAGATCCAGTCTCCAGTTACAAACTGACCCTGGAATGAAACATAAAATCTCCCAAGATTTGTAGGTGTCCTGGAAAATATATATAATATAAAATCAGACAAAAATAAACTGTGTCTCCCAATTTCTTAGACACAGAAGCTTCCAATCATGAAGCCCCTTCAAAGAGTCTTTATCACCACCAAGGGAATTGGAAATTCCTCAGAAATTTCCACCATGGAAATTGGTAAAGAATGTTCCTCTTTTGGCAAAACCACTGTGCAAATTCTGCTCTAACCCATCCTTGCAGCTTCTGGCTTTTAACTAACCCTGCACAACCAGCTCCTGGTGGAGTGAGGGATTCAGTCCCAGAGACGAGGACAATTTTGGATAAATCTGCACTGTTGCTAGCAGGGATGACTCCACAAGCAGCTTCACTTTGGCTACACAAAGAGATGATCCCATCCCTCCCCAGGCCTGGAAGTTCCAGACTGGACAGGACTTGGAACAACCTGGTCTAGTGGAAGGTGTCTCTGCCATTGGGTCAAGATGATCTTTAAGGACCCTTCCAACCCAACCCGTTCCATGATTCCATGTCTGTGACCTTTGTGGGGCCATTTATCAGATGACACCAGGGCACATTTCCCCACAACCCTTCAAGGACAACCTTCCCTCACCCCTCACTGCTCCAAACCTGCCTGGAACACCCTGGACTAAAAACCTGGGCTCCAGTGACAGCTGTCACCTCCTGCAGTGACAACCCCTTCTCAAACTGCTCCCTGGAGCTCACCCAGGAGCAGCCCACCTGCATTCCCTCCTGGATTCTCCTGCTGCTGCCATCCAGAACTCCAGAGGCACAACAAGAACTTTCGCAACACTCGGCCTTTAAATCCACAGTCAAAAATTAACAGGGCACAGATTTCTGTGGGCTCCAAACCTGGCAGCCTCTGTTTACACTGACAGGCATTTAAAAGCCCCTTAAGCTCCTGGGAGAGAACATTTCCAGAGGGTGCTCCAGGGCACGGGGAGGAAGGGGAGTAACAGGATTCTCTGCTCTCCCAATTTTCCTGGAATACTCGCTCCACGTCTGGTAACAAAACCTTAACACAAATAATTCCATTGATTTAACATCAAACGCTCCCAACACAGCTTGGATTTGCGAGATTGCTCCTTTTCTGGATTGGACTTCCCTCTCATGGAACCACCTGGACACCCCCAACCACAGAGCACAGTGACAGGCCCTGCATGGGGGGGGTCACAGCCCCAACCTGGGACCGTAGCCCTTTGGAAAAGCTCCATTCACCTCAAGGAATTCCACAAAGCAGGGGGACTCCTGAAATGAGCAGTTTTAAACAAGCAATCCAATTCCTAACTGGATGTGCCCAAGTTTCTCAGGCCCCAAATTCAAGGTCATTGGGAAACAGCAGCACTCTGCACACCACGAGCCTCTGGATACACAGCTCATCCCAAGGGAACATTCCTCAGACCCTTCCCTTCAGCATCTACACATTATTTCACCCAAACACCACCTAAGATCCACCTTCTTTATCCTCACAACTCATTTCCCTGCCCTCTTTACCTCTGACTTTTCAAGAGGTCACACATCACATCAAAATATGTACGTAGAGATAGGAACTTTTTTTTAAAGAAACCTGGAAAACCAAGAGGGAATGACCTGGTTAGCAGCAAACACCTTGTTAAAAGAAGGTTCTGCTCCAGCTGAAGGAGCTGCCAGGAGCAGCAGTGGCTCCCCAGGACAGATGGCTGGAACAGGGAGCCAGGAGAAGAGGTGGGATCTGAGCCCTGACAGACCCAGCACGAGGGGACTGTCAGGGAAACTCTGACACACTGAGGCCACACGGTGCTCCCAGCTCAGCCCTCCCACTGGAATCCTGCCTCTCCCCTTTAACCCCAGCTGACACATCCACGGGAGGAACAGGAAGATGCCAGGAACACCTCAGCCCAGCACAAGCAACACCCTAACGCCAAGTCCCACACGGCCCCATAGCTCCAGGAAGGAGTTTAACTAGCAAAGGAGCTGATCCCCTCTCGAAGGAAAGGGGCTGCAGGACACCCACCAGGGCAGGGAAAGCGAGCAGAGGAGGGAGCAGAGTCACACTAAGGAAAAGAGAGAGGAGTGTGAGGACAGGGCAGTGCCAGCTGTGGGAGGGGGAAAGGGAAGCCAAAAAGCAGGAGCTGTACCTGGCAGGGAGTGGTACCAGCAGCTGATGCAGGGCTGGGGAAAGAGGAGGTGGGGAAAAGGGGGATGAGGGGCTGGGGTGGGATCACTGGGTAAAGGAGAGGTTCTTAAAAGGAGTCACACTCCTGGCAAAGAGAAGGGGGGTAATGCCTGGGGAGGAAAACAGGACACCTGACAGAGCCTGGGGTGGGGAGAATAATGGGAAAGACAGGGGTGGGGGGAAATGTCAGGAAAAGAAGGTAAGGGGGAATAGCTGAGAGGGAAGGGGGCATGGGGGGGGATAGCTGACAGGGAAGGGGTTTGGGGGTATAGCTCAGAGGTAAGGGGGTACAGGGAGAGCAGCTGACAGGGAAGAGGGTACAAGGGGCACAGCTGACAGGGAAAGGGGTACGGCTGACAGGGAAAGGGTACAGCGGGAAAAGCTGACAGGGAAGGGGACACCGGGGGCCGGCTGACAGAGAAGGGCGCCCGGCAGATGTAGCTCCGAAGGAAGCGGGTACAGGGCGTAACTGACAGAGAAAGAGGCACCGGGGGGCGGCGAGCAGGGAAGGGGATATGAGGAGGGGGTTCTGACAGGGCGGAGAGGCCGCAGGGGCGGCGGGGCCCGTCCGGCCCGCGGGGGCCCGTTACCTGTCAGGCCTGCCGGGCGCGAGCGCAGCGGGCACGGGAAGTTGCGAGGCTCCATCCATGCGGGGCAGAGCGGGACGCAGCGCAGGGGCCGCGGCGGGGCCCCGGCCGTGCCC